>CAAKHD010013120.1:33133-46994 GCA_901007705.1 Fistularia tabacaria | reverse complement strand
AGACGTGTGCTCTTCCGATCTCATCAGCACTCAGTCTGTCTCCCCGGCTCTGTGTTGTTGAGAGGCCCCATGAAGAACGAAACAGCCCAAAATCTCCACTGTCCAAACGGTTCAGAGAAGCATGCCACGCATCCTCCACAGGGCCTGAACACCAAAGAGAAACAAGTAGTACCTGTGACCGTTGTTGCTGTGTTGTCAAGAGACCCCATGAAGAGCAAAACAGCGCTGACTCTCCACTGTCCAAACGCTTCAGAGAAGCATGCCACACATTCTCCACAGGGTCCAAACGCCAAAGAGTAATGAGTAATACTTGTGACTGTTGGACACATTTGAAATCTAGCCGTGGTGGTTCTGCTAAACACAGCACATCAACTATGAGCACACAGGTCAGGACCAAATAATCTCCAGATTCTGCTGTAAAATGTAGGTTACATGGTAAGCCTTTTATTTCACTCATTAGTTCAGTATTGATAAACGTTACTTTGGTGTGAAAAATGTGGTATAGAATATAGACACTGAAGAATGTCTGTTCTACTATTTATATTACATTTTCAGTGTAATTTAAGTATAAGTGATATCTCAAAACTTACAGACTGTGCAATCATCTAATTGTATTTTTTTTTTGTATATTCTAATTATAGATTTATGTAGACTTTCTGCAATCTCTTAATGAATTATGCTCCAGCTGATATATGATTATATTTTGCTCAATATTAAAAGAATTCATTATCAGAATGGATGCCCAGCCTTATTTTGGTAATTTTAATGTGTTTTATCCATTTTTTTCACAGTTCACTTGAGAAACATTGCTGCCAGCTATATCTCCAGGTAATGGAAATGACTATTTAAAAAAAAAAAATCTCTCTATTGTTACAGCAATCTTAATTATCACTCGTTCTCCAGGTGCTGAAATTGACAAGGATTTGATATGTTGTGGAAAAGATGACTTGCAAAGCAGCAGAATGGACAAGTTTAATGTTAAGAGACATTCGTTTGATAGTTCTGGAACCAAACATTGGTTATAGTTCAAAAACCAACAACAATGTAAATTCAAAAAAAGTTAAGAAAACAAATTCAAATTTTATTCAGGTGGATAACTCATAAGTACATTGTTAAAACATCTTGAAAGTGTGCACATATTTTTGTGGCACCATTTGATTTAATAGAACTTAATTGAAGCCTTTGTAAGATACAGGATCCTTTATTTTGGTTGGTTGTCTTAAGATTTTGTATTTGCCTATTAATAAATAAACATTCTACCTTAGTGCAGCCTCTTTCCATTTTCTATTAAATCATTTTTTATAATGAAACAGAACAACACTGTGGACCACATCATCAAGAGCTGGTGGTTAGCAAAAGTGTATAAAAGGGAACTGAAGAAAATGACTCTTAGATCACTCAGCTTGAACATTGTCGTTAACCATCATTATGCTTTTGCATGTCAAGATCTGGAACAAAGCTTAAATTAAATATTTGACACTTTTTTTTGATATTTTGCTATTTACATCATAACCTTCAATAGGTAAAAATTTCAGGTCAGATGTTTTGGATGGAACTTTGGGACTCACCATGAGGACACCGCTGCAACCACAAGTGATTGCTAAAGGCAACAGTCAGCTGCTGTGTCAGGACTGAGTGACGATTATAACCCTCAGCGAATAATGCTGTGGTTGTGTTTCATGCCTTTATGTATTTAATACGTTTCACTGTCCCAGCAGGTCATTTTTCAAATCTACAAAACTTTAGGCAAATAACCTTTGGAGCTAGTAAGTCCACAATGTGGGTTGTCACAGCACAGGTCCAGGAGCTACCACTCCAGCTCCACTGGATATTTCCCAGTCAGACAGGCAGTGCAATGACCCACTCTAGTGCTAGATGTCTTATTGGGACTGATCATTTCATCCTTCTCCGGCAAGGAGGCAATCCCCTTCTGGACAGCTGATAGGAGTCCTTCCACACTCAGGTATTGCACACTGTCAGCACCTTAAGGGTTCAAGAGGAATCAGAAAACAAATACATTGAAAAGACTTGTAAAAGAACACAAGCTTCTGTAACAAGAGCAAACAGTGATTCCCCTTACTTACCAATGTATCCAGCAATGTCCTTAAACTCTGGCTTGTTGGCAATAAGCTCTTCCTTGGTGGGGATGTTGATGCCCATGTAGCAGGGGAACCTAATTGGTGGAGAGGCAACTCTTATATGGACCTGATAATGAGAAGATACTCTATTTAGAAAACAGTTCAGTAACACAAGTTAAACAGGAAAAACTGCAAACTCATCAGCTGATTTTGTAAATGTCTTTACTGATCTTTCACGCCCTTCCCTCTCATTCCCTTTTGTAGGACGAGATAAATATTACCGTACAATAAAGTAGAAAGAAATGTTTTTGTAGGCTATACAGTACACATCTTGTTTTGACAATTGTGAATTGCTCTGCTCTCGGGAATTTAATTTTCAAAATGAAAAAATGCTCTAAGTAGTTCAGCAAGGGATGACTTAAAATGATATAGAATTGACTTGAATGTTAGCAAATACACCTAACATCCAGATTAGATGCATTTTTGATATACTTGAGCTACTTGAAACAGAAGCGTTAAGGGTTGATTCTGGTTTATTTTCAAGGTCACCCTGTATATGATATCCATATGACTTTAAAGCATAAATATAGAAAAAACCTTTACAAAGTAAGAACAATTAGTTGGATCAGACCCCAACAAACAGTATTCGAGTATAATTAAAAATTCAACCTTCAGTCTACAAACCTCTTTTGCACCAGCTTCCTTCAGCAGTTTTATGATTGGTGAGATGGTGTTGCCTCTCACGATGGAATCATCAATGAGCACCACACGTTTACCAGCAAAGTTGTCTGTGAGTGCCCCAAATTTCTTGGCAACCCCCAACTGCCTCAAGCGGGTATTTGGTTGAATAAATGTTCTCCCCACGTATCGGTTCTTGCAGAGAACCTCGATGTAAGGCAACCCAGACTGTGACAGCAGCACAGGAACAGGAAAGTATGTGAGAAGAGAGGTCATCAGGTGACAGGTATAGGCAAACTATTTCTTGTGTGAGGGATAGTGGCAGACCTGCAGAGCATAGCCTAGTGCAGCAGGTGTGGCAGACTCTGGCACTGTGCTGACAATGTCAGCGTCTGTTGGTGCCTCAATGGCTAGCTGTTGACCACAGCGTTGTCTAACAGTATAGACCATTTGTCCTAAGGAACAAAATTACATAAATCTTTGGGGTAAAAGAAAGCCAGGACCCTGACATGAACATTTATTCTTGCCTTTACAACTATGTGTCCATTCAGATCATTTTAGTGTGTGACAGGACATAAAGTCAAAGGAAAAATACTGTTCTGAGTTAAATTAGACAGTGCTTGAATAATGTTGAGTGAAAGACCTTTGATTCAAAAAGACACATTGCTGTAGAGTTCTTCAAATTTCAGTGTTAAGCATATAAGGCAAGAAGGATAAATTGAATACTAATGTACACATTAGGGTTAAATCAACGTCAAGCAACAGTAATATTTTTCCATGACAATTTTCAAACCTTCAAAAATTGAGTCAGGCCTGGCAAAATAGACATATTCAAATATGCAGAAGGCAGGCATGTCCCCCTCACGGCGATGTACAACACTCAGAGACTTGACTCCATGTTTAGATAACTGGACTATCTCTCCTGGAAGGACCTCCCTGTAATACCTGGAAATAAAGAAATGTGTGAAAATGGGTATAACCTATAGTATAAAGGAATTTCTCAGAGGCTGAATCACTGATGGCATCTGAAAATTCTCAGCCATAAAAGGTCATGGTTGCACCCCCCCCCCGTACTGGGGGATACTTTTGTCTGATTAAAGCCTGTAGTAGTCAGTCATAACTCACTTTGCACCGATGGACTGAAAGCTGCAGGATTCTGATGACACAACCCACCCCTCAGTGTCATCCTCTCCAGCACCTGACATTTGGAAAAAAAAAACACCAGTTAGTGATTGAGAAACTTACACACATGACCTTGGATGATACGAGGCTGTGGCTATAGATAACCTCCTTGTGAACAGCTCCATTTCAGAAGCAGACATTGGGTCTTTTGGGGACAGTGCAGTGTGTTGATGTTACCATGCCTTGTCAGAAAACTCTTTGAATACCTGAACTGTGCAGTTTTGATATTGGCACAAGGCGTCCGATACAGAGAGGACGATTTCCATAGGGGTCTCGCACAGCGTAGATTACATCTTTGAACATCACCAACAAAGAGTATGATGTTGGGGTCTCCATCATGAGATTTTCTATTCTGAACTCAAAAAGCAACAAATTTAGTGATGTGTTTGAAAAACAAATTATGGTAATTAAAAGCATTAGGTGAGAGAGCTGACCTGGCAACCCAGTCTGGTGTGTCGATCTCCTCCATCGGTGGGGTGAGTGCCAGCAGCTGGGTGATGAGCTCACTGTCTGAGCTGGTGGATAGACCTACACCATGGCGCATAACCTATAGGGTGTACATATAATTTCCTTCCTTACACAAATACAAATCAAAATTAAATCATTTTGAACCATTTTCTGACAAGTAGCAAAAGATGACTTTCCATTTTTAGCTATTTAGATTTTTATCTTCAGTGACAAATGTGGGTTAAGAAGGTTAATTATACCCTGCTTCCAGCCCTGGCCCCATGACCTGACCCCGGATAAGTGGCGGAAAATGGATGGATGGAAGGTTAATTAGAAACCTTTTTGAAATTGTACTTGGTTTCTTGATTCCTGATGATACCCTTCCCAATCTGCATCTTTCAATTCTCACTTTGGGAACCCCTTCTCTTCAGGTGCATGGTAATACTAAATGAATAGATAGATTTTCAATGTACTTTTATCAAAGAAGAGGTCTATGGGGACTCTCAGTCATCCAGGTCATGGTTAACCCTTGGTCGTTCTCACCTTTTTTCGAAGGGAATGAGCATTTACAAGCTCTCCATTGTGTGCAACAGCAATCTTTCCATGAAGTGTATCAACTACAAAAGGCTGGCAGTTCTGCAGCTCTGAGATCCCAGTGGTGGAATAACGTGTGTGACAAATCCCAAGGTTGCCATCCCTTAGCTTTTGGAGAGCCTCGGACGGGAAAGCGCTGCTTACTAGTCCCATCCCCTTAAAATGTGGGGAAAGTGAGATTACTTCAGTTACATGTTATTCTTAAAAAACATTATCATAAATATTTTTCTTTAAATTTTGTGCAAAAAAAGGACTGAGATTATGCTTTAAGTGTCAAGATATTTGTGTCAATATTGAAAAGACCTTTAATTATGGAGAATGCAATTATGTATTTTTCTTAAGTTTGAAATATTACACCACTGAATTAATGTTACCTTGTGGAATGAATATGTCGGTGGACTGGCTCCATTACTTGTGACAATCCCAGCACTCTCTTGACCCCTAAACAGACAACCAAATCACGTGCAAAGTATTACTATGAATATATCACTGCAGTTTGATTCTCCCCCTTTCCTCTTTGTATAAGACTAAACATTGATGAGCATACTCAAATGCAAAAGTTTGACTGTAGCAGCTAAACCTGATCTGATATGCGAAATAAAGCAGAAATGGTGAGCAGAGAGAAAAAAAAAAAACCCTCGCTTTTCAAACGCAGGGTTGATATATAAAGAGAGTCCTCTTACTGCAGTTCCAGCCTATTTACCAAGCTGCTTCTCAGATTACAGTTGGTCCCGCCTCCTCACCACACAGCTTAAGCCAGTGGTGAGGCTGCTTTTCTGCATGGAGGCGTTGCTTTCAGGCTTAACCGCCTGGTTGCCTAGGGAACAGGGCAGCAGAGACAGACGGGTTGGGAAAAAGAAAGCGTTTCCAGGTCAGCTCAAACATGGAGAGAGGAGCAGAGAGACAAAGAAGAGGTGATAGAGAGGTGGTGGAGGAAAAGGGCTCGGTGGAGAAGCAATGGGGAGAGGCAGAGGTGATGGCTCTCATGTCAGTGTGGGACGAGATGGCAGCTCAGCACATAGCTGAGAGCAGGAGCACATTTGAGTTGATTTCTGAGCGTCTGAGGAGGCTTAGTGTATTGCGGAGCTGGAGGGATTGTCAGGCCAAGTGCAGGAGCCTGGGACTCCAAAGCAGAAAGCCTGAGGCAGCAGGCATTTCAACAAGCTACAGCCCTGCAGTGGATGGAAGGATGGTGGAAGACTGGGAAGAAGAGGTGGAGGATGTTGGTAATCAAAGAGGAATCTACCCTTCCTCAATCACAATCCCAATGCAGGAAGGTAAATGTAGGTTCAACAACAGCTGTTGCGATGGTGACCACAATATGAAGAGGCTTGATGCATTTTTATCTCCAGACAAATTTAGGAGGGAAAATCAAGCATGCTAGTCAGATGTCTGTAAAAAAAAAAATCTGTATCCACTTGATATTGTTAATGCAATCTGAAGACAGATGACAATAATTCAAGTTGATAGGAGCTTGTCTTTTTAGAAACAAAACCCAGGTTTTTTTATGTGTGAACAGGAGTCAAGAGTCAAATCCATCGGGCTTTGCCGTGTACTCCGAGTGTGGCTGAAGAAGGAGGCCGCCACTGGACAGATGACGAGGTGAAAGCTCTGTTATGCGTCTGGGCTGACCGACATATTCGAGAGCGCTTGAAGTGCACACTACGCAACAAGTCCATCTTCCAAGAAATGGCACGACAGATGCAGAGAACGTTTGGAGTGGTGCGTAACTGGAAGCAATGTCGGACAAAGTACAAGAACTTAAAGTACGACTACAAGACAGCTAAGAGCACTCATGCTGCTGGGGGCAGCGTTGGGGGAGGCCCAGGGAAGTACATGAAATTCTTTGATGAAGTGGAGGCCATTCTGCTAGATCGAGGACTTGAAAACGGAATGCTTGAGATGAAGAGGAGGCTGTATGATGGAGAAATGGCAGCAGGAAAGCTCCAGACATCGACAGGCCAGACCCCTGCCTCAGAAAGCGAGGTTGTCATAGAGATTGATGATGGTATGTAGACAGTCTTGTCTGCTTTTGAAGAAAAGTGGGGGAAAAAAAAGCATTTTTTTTCTACCACAGAAAATCTTATTGAATTTATGAAATGTACCTTTTTTACATGAAAATGTCTAAGGGAGCACATCACTTCCTCCCAGTCTATGAACTCATACATGACTTCTTAGCAGCCTTACTTTACCATAGTTTTGTGAGCAAGCTTATCCTGGTGGAATGTGCAAAGTAAGATGATGCAGCTCATGGCAGGATGAAGGAGGCAGGCCAAAGGAATTAACTGTTGAAGTTAGTGAGGTGTTTCCTATATTATTTATTACCTTAACAAAAAAAATTGTTTTTCCAGTTGTTCTACACATCACCTCCAGTTGTTAGTTTAAAAAAAGATTCTCTACTGACTGTCCCTAAGAGCTGATTTTGCAGACACTATTTTTTTAGAATATGATAATTTAACGCTTTCTAATTTTCAGATGACAACAGTGATGAATTTGATATGGATGGGGAAATGGACGCTAAATGGCGAGGAACAGGTCTGTCCAAAAGAAAAACATATACAAAAAATATATCACGCACACAGCACTGTTTACATAATGTTATCTTCTCTTTCCTCTCTCTTTTTGTCTCCCTCTCAGGTGTCCATTTAATGCCCATGGATCAGTCTGGATCGGACCAGTTCCACGTGGTCACTGTGTCAGATACAGGACGCAACTGGAGCGACCAAGAGGTGCGAGCACTGATCCAAGTCTGGTCTGATGAACGTGTGTGCAGGCAGCTGGAGAGCTCCACCAGGAAGCGAGACATCTTTGTCCAGATCTCCAACAGGTTAATGCAACAAGGAATTGAGCGGGACTGGAAGCAATGCCATACCAAGTACAAGAACCTCAAGTATCTTTACCGCTCCCTCCAGAGGGGTAGGACTGATGAAACTGATCCAAGGCGCCTTATGAGATTTTATGACGAAGTGGATGCCATTATGAATCGCACAACTAATGGCTCGCCTGCACACCACATGGCAGATTCCGGTGGGCTTTCAATGCTGGAGGGCTGTGAGGAGAATAATCAAGAGGACATCTATACAGATAAAGAGACGAGAATAGCTGGAGCTAAGGAGGAAAGGCGATTTACCTCTGATTCTATTTCTTCCATGAGACTCACTGTTACACCAAACAATGAGAAACACAGAATGCCATCAGGCAACCACATGGAACAAAGGCACAGCTTCAAAAGTAAGGCCCACATCATAAATCATCATAGTCTAGAAACAGAGTTTTTATTTGTGTCTGCCATTAATTTAAACTTTCTATAACAGCCAAAAACATTTAAGCATTGTTTAAACCTTACAGCAACTAAAAAGTTCTGCAGCTAACCAGTACAAAGCAAACTGAGAAAACGCATTGAATTCTAGCGCTTCTGTCACCCCTGTATTGCATACACCACATAACTACAGGGAGTGAGTTTTATCAAAAATGACACACAGAACAGGAACACATACAACATTTCAACAGACTATAAATGTACAAGCTCTCTCTCAAGATCTTGATAAAAATACTACATCAAAACATGGCAAGAATATTGAGAAACGATGAGTATTTGAGAGCTGAAAAATAAACTCCGATTAGGCTTTGCAATCTGTATGACTACACCTCTGGTACTTAATATGGTATTCAGGTCTGCACTTACAAAATGTTGTAATTTCAACATGGTATTCCAAAGGGCATTCCAAAAGGACTTGACAAACAATAATAGGGTTTTAAAGAAGAACTTATAATTACTCAAAACATCAGGGTCGCAAATTAAACTATTTCTACATATGAAAAATCCAACGTCAATTTCTAAATTGTTTTTTGGAAAGTGATTTTTTTTTAATGAAAAACATTTACAGATCAATAAATAACCTCACCTAACCGCAAGGAAAAAACAAAATTAAAATACAGTTTTCATCCATCAGGACAAATCATTCAAGTGTTTAGGAACTTTCTGAGATATAGCTGTATAACCGTTATTGATGTGGGTACATTTTGTCTTCTTTTTAACAGACTCCTCAGTATCTAGAGTAGAAAACGTTGACACTTTATCCACAAAAAGGGGAATGAAGAGGAAAGCGGAGGATCAAGGTTGTATTTGCTTTTATAATTACTTTGAATGTCACATGCTATCCAATTGACTTGCTGACTCCAAGTCCCATGATTTACCATCGTGCCTCGCAATTAAATTATTGAATAATGGTTGGGCTGTAACTGAAAACAAAAGGCAAAACTCATGATCTTTTACTTAAACAGAGTAGATGAAGAGACAAGCCTGGTCAAAACACATCTGAAATGTTTTTTAATCACTTGACAAACAACAGCATCCAGGCAATCCTGCTATGAATCCAACCCGGTTTTAATTCTTGTTTTTCAGATTTCACACTCCAGAAGCCATTAAAGAAACTGGAAACTAGCCTCGACTTTTGTGAACGCATCAAGGCCCAGTGTAAAGAAGAGCAAGAGCACATACCAATAATAGAGATGAACTCTGTCTGTTCAATGGCCTATACTAACCCTTCACCTGAGAGGCAGGTAACCCTGGAAACAAAAAGTGACGAGACAACGTGACACCGGGATAAATTATACAGCTTATATCACACTTAAAAGGGATGTTAATGTGACTATTAATATTACTGTAATCTTATACTATTTATTGTGGGTGTGCTGGTGATTATTTTTATCTATGCTTTGAGTACGTTTTAACTCACTTGGATTCAACGTTTAACGTCAATTTATGCTACGACTGATTCATGCTAGGTGTCGGGTGTTTCTTTTGAATTGAATATAGTTTACTGTAATGCATGAAAACCATGGTCCACTCATAGCAGCACATTCATTCTCGATTCTTCACCGGAAATGATGTCGAGCATATGGCGATCAAATATGACCGTTGACTGCTAGGATAGTTCACAGCTACAACAGGCTTGCTAGATAAGCGACACGGTCCTAAAAATGACCCCGTAAATCTTATGGTCCGTGACTTGGTCGCGTTAACAATGTCCATACGCGTTTCCGTAGGCTTACCTGTGTTGCAACGCCACAAGTCCCAGAGTCAAGACCTGGGCCACCTCCAGCTGCGTCGGCCACTCTCCGGCTGCTATACAGCCGAACACCCCGCACTCCTCCCCGATACCAGACTCCTCGAACTCCATTTCGCCGCCGTGTGCTCGGTTATCCTCCGAGGCCGAGGAGACAGTCTCTTGCCGGTCTGGCGGCGGAAGGCTTGTCAAGAGCAATCAGCTATCAGCGCGCGGGGGCGAATTCGACTTCAGACGTTATTGACCGAGCACGTGTCTCCACAACGTGGCTGATCAAAAAAGCGACATCATGTCAAAAGGACGTGTTTGAAGCGGCCGTGGGATCACGAGTCCGAAATCAACCCGGAGCCGAAATTGAATTAACAAAAATCACTAAAGAAGAACTTGAACAGACGAAACAGGCCGCTATTACTGTTTTTTAGATTGAATCAAATTGCCAAACCACACGTGGTATCTTGCGATAAGATGAATACCTCACAATAATCGCTGACCAATTCGGTAAAACAGATATTTTTTCTTTAAAGATGGAACTGTGATAGTTAGCTTTTAACCAAAAGACAAAACAGGGTTATTGAGGTAACAAGCTGACTAAAAGTTATCGGAAATATTGCGATGGAGCGCTTTCCCGCCACGTGATAACGAAAGCGAACATGTGATTGGCTGGTCGGTTTGGTTGGGTATGTTGATTGGTTGTCAAGAGTACGTAAGGCAGGGCTAGCTTCCTTCTTGTTCTGCTCGTGCACCTCTGCCTGTCTCTTCGTCTCACAACTTTCCGAAGAATCACTGTCACTCGGGTAACTGAGTTGTGCTTTCAGGACCGCAGGTTGACCGAGACCATCATGGCTTCCACTCAAGGTACAGTGCAGCGACTAAAACCGGTTCAAAAGGCTATTTATTTACAACGCTAATTTTGGGTGTCCCATTGCTGTGTCCATGTCTTTGTTCCAGAGGTAAATATCGGCAAAAAGCTTAATGAGGGAAAGACAAAGCAGATATTCGAGCTGGTTGATCAGCCCGGACTGGTTCTGGTCCAGTCTAAGGACCAGATAACCGCCGGTAACGCTGTGAGGAAAGACCAGATGGAGGGGAAGGCTGCCATCGCGAACCAAACGACAAGCTGTGTTTTCCAGCTGCTGCAAGAATCTGGTAAGACTTCACGGTGTTAATTCAGTCGAGTCATTGCCACATTGAATTTGATGCCAGGAGACCGTTGGCCAACTGCGGGAGGGGTGTCTTAAAGTCACCCCGACTATAGTTAACTATGCACTCCGATATGAGCGAAAGTATAATTACAGTTTTTTTTGTGCTCTATAGTTTCCATCCATTCACATGCAATCGCTCCCACGCAACCACTGCATTCCACCGTTTTATTAAGCCATAACATATTCGACCCGACAAGGTTTGTGTGAAGGCAGCGCTGCTTTGACAAATGTTGGTACATAAAGTACATAATTACTGCGTTATTTACAAGTGACAGACCCAACTCTAGTCTCTGGCCTTTGTCAAATGCATTCGTCATTTGTTCACCCCCCTGCCATAATTTTAAATTATGAAAATAAGTCCCAAAATAAAAAGTTTTTCGTCATGGCTGGTCAAGACGATTAATCGAGAATATTAAGTAAGCAAGTAGATCTATATGTGCCATTCATGGGACTAAATGGTCTGTTTCTCTTTTGAAATGAGGATATATGTATGTCGCTCTCTGACCTATACACAAATGATCACATACACATGCTGCTGAAGAATATAGATAAAAAGCCTTGAACCAAGAATATGGAAGTAGATGAATAGTTAAGCTGATCATCTGCTTTTAGCATTTTGTATATACTCTCATCACAAATACTGGTTTCATGGTAATCATCCTCTTTATCATACAATCTGTAATGACAAATTCAAGTACATTTATTGAACAATCTTAAATTGTTTCACATCAACAGGTAAAAATCCTTGCCGGCTATCTGTTTGTTGTTGTGTGCTGACAGTCACAAAACAAATCTGTACCAATATAAGGCTTGTATATCAAGTGCATCTCTCACAGTCTTAAACCAAACTATATTTATACTTTAAAAAGTCTCTTTTTTTAAATTGAGGAGCAAAGAATGGTCTGTTTTGGTTAATTTTTACATCCAGAATGACCGGAAAAAAAAATTACACACAGGTCCAAGAGAGAGTACGCATTTGATTACATATCCAGCTGTAAAGTCCAGAGACTGAACTTCGCGTTAATCTAAGTTGAGTGCATAATGGCCTGTAACTTGATGGTTTGTCTTTAAAAGCCTGAATTAAATCACAAGTTACCATCTTGCATTAATTTTAAGGTTATTTGGTAAGTGGGACCCATCTGCTCCTCACGGGAGTGTAGAGGGCCAGCCAAGTTGTAGTAATGACGGTCTTGTGACTTGAAGCCTCTCTGCATGTAATTGACCAGAACATAGATACCAACTTCCTCCATCTTTCACCTTAAATTTAAGGGTTCGCTTCAATCAACACTGACTTGATTACTTGTGTTTTCCAGGTATCAAAACTGCCTTTTTGAAGCAGCATTCTGACACGGCCTTTATCGCGGCCCATTGTGAGATGATCCCCATTGAGTGGGTGTGTCGAAGAGTGGCAACAGGATCCTTCCTCAAAAGGAATCCAGGAGTCAAAGAGGGCTATCGCTTCACTCCCCTGAAAATGGAAATGTTCTTCAAAGTCAGCAACAAACTGCACCCTTTCATGTGATGTGACTCAAAATGCTGATATTACAGCTCAATTAAGCAATCCGTTTCCTTTTTTTTTTCCCTTTCTCCAGGATGATGCCAACAATGATCCTCAGTGGTCCGAGGAGCAGTTGCTTGAGGCCAAATTCTGCCTGGCTGGCCTCACTATCAGCCAATGTGAGGTTGACATCATGAATCGCAGCACCGTGGCCATATTTGAGATTCTGGAGAAGGCCTGGGCCACTCAGAACTGCACGCTGGTTGACATGAAGGTGTGCTTGGTCGTGCTGCCCTCTGCTGGCCGAGTCACACTAGCATTGCCTCTGCTAAGCTCCTGGAATAATTAATCCTCCCTTGACAGATCGAGTTTGGAGTGAATGTGAAAACTCAACAGATTGTCCTTGCTGATGTGATAGACAACGACTCCTGGAGGTTGTGGCCCGCTGGAGATCGAAGCCAGCAAAAAGACAAGCAGGTCAGTACCTTCCTAAATGACTTTTCTTTCTTTCTTTCTTTCTTTCTTTCTTTCTTTCTTTCAATGACTTAAAGTAAAACGAAACATTTTCCCTCTAACCAGGTGTATCGAGACCTCAAAGAGGTCACTCCAGAGGCGATGAAAATGGTTAAGAGAAACTTTGAATGGGTCTCTGAAAGGGTCAAGGTACAGTTCTTACAAATCTATCCTTAATCAGGAAAAGCTGGAGTATTTGTTTTGGTTTGCTGGAAAAGCAGTTAAAATGAATAAATGGATTATCTTGCTATCTTTTTTTTTTTTTTTTTTTTTTCCCTAATTTGACAAGCCACAACTTTTTTTTTTTTTTTTAAAGATTGTCTTAGTAAGAAATGAATGAGTACAGAATCTGATGGAGTTTTCCCTAGATCTGGGAAGACAAGTGAACAATTCCGTTTGTTTGGTTTTTTTTTTTTGTTTTTTTTTTTTTTAAAGAAGGATAAGCAATCAGCCCTGGGGGGGTGTTTAAACTTTGTTTTAAAAGGGAACAGCAAACT
This sequence comes from Fistularia tabacaria, assembly GCA_901007705.1. NCBI lineage: Eukaryota > Metazoa > Chordata > Actinopteri > Syngnathiformes > Fistulariidae > Fistularia > Fistularia tabacaria. The sequence goes on along the minus strand of CAAKHD010013120.1, from coordinate 33,236 downwards.
ACTGGAAAACAAATTTTAAATTTCTTGAACATTTGAAATTCCTTTTTTTTTTTTTTTAATTTATTATTTTAATTTTTTAAATGTAAAAACAAAAAATCAAATC
>CAAKHD010013120.1:20511-33113 GCA_901007705.1 Fistularia tabacaria | reverse complement strand
TTTTTTTTTTAAAAAAAAAATAATTTTATAATTTTTTTTTTTTTTTTTTTAAATTTGGAAAAAAAAAAAAAAAATTCTTTTTTTTTTTTTTTTTTTTTTTTTTTTTTTTTTTTTTTTTTAAAGAAGGATAAGCAATCAGCCCTGGGGGGGTGTTTAAACTTTGTTTTAAAAGTGAACAGCAAACTACTGGAAAACAAATTTTAAATTTCTTGAACATTTGAAATTCCTTTTTTTTTTTTTTTTTTTTATTTATTTTTTTTTTTTAATGTAAAAAAAAAAAATGAAATGTTTGTCAGGTACTTGTAAAATAACAATAACGCCATGGGAAAACCTGAAATTTTACAAATCCTCAAGCGTTGTATCTGAAAATTAGGAAGTGGCAGTGGGAACTATAAGAAATAATAGGTTATAAAAAAGAGAAGAAAGATGTTTGTCCTGGTCAGACTATTTTCCCACAATAAATGTCTTGGATAGTGCTAATTTTCAAAGTCCAGTGATCTTGTGCCCACCACAATAAAAAAGGATTTTAATTGTGTATTGTGTTGACAGCTGCTGCTGCTGGAGCCCCAGGCTAGTGGCAGGGTGGTAGTTCTGATGGGCTCTACATCGGACATGGCCCACTGCGAGAAAATAAGGAAGGCTTGCAGTTCCTTTGGAGTTCCCTGTATACTGAGAGTCACTTCAGCCCATAAAGGTCCAGACGAGACACTTCGCATCAAAGCAGAATATGAAGGTGAACATGCACTTCACGCATTGGCCCTCAGTTTCTCAGAGGGAATGCATTACATCATGTCTAATATTTCAATCTCCTCAGGTGATGGCGTGCCCACTGTGTTTGTGGCTGTCGCTGGCAGAAGTAATGGCCTCGGTCCAGTGATGTCTGGAAATACTGCTTATCCCGTCATCAACTGCCCACCCCTCACTCCAGATTGGGGTGCACAGGATGTTTGGTCATCCCTCCGTATGCCAAGTGGTGGGAATCGGTCTCTGTGTTTAGCTTTTGAATATTGTTCCCTTTAATGTCGCAGATCATTGATTTTATTTGTTTGCAGGTCTTGGCTGTTCAACGATCCTCTCCCCTGAGGCTGCTGCCCAGTTTGCAGCGCAAGTTTTTGGGCTGACCAATCACCTGGTGTGGTGCAAAATGAGGGCCTCCATGCTCAACACCTGGGTGTCTCTCAAACTTGCAGACAAGAAGCTGCAGGCCTGCAGCCTGTAAACCAGCCTTGTTAAACAAAGTTTGTTCTCTCCGATGAGAATTTTCAATGAGATTCTAAACTGTAAGAAGTGAAACTGTAGAAGCAAGCTATACTGTCTTGCACACACAATTCTTGTCTGGGGACGGGGGGAAAGATTTATTAAACTTCATAATGAAAAATCTCGGGCTGTTCCAATCTCATCATTTGAATGAAAATATTCTTTACAGATTTCTGTTTTCTGCTCATGAGGTATATTCTGAGGATATTCTGCTTGTGCTACACCCTGTACATTCTTTAAATGACATTGAAATCACAACCCATAAGACCAGTAGAACTTAACCCATTTTCAAGTCACTGAAAATAAAAATGGATTTGAAATCTCCTTGACGGACACACATATCTAGTTTTCTTATACAGACACCTCTCAAAATGGAGAACATTGCTGTGTGTCATAGAATTGACATTGCCACTTATAGAAATTTTTTTATTTTATTTAGAATATTTCAACTGTAAAAGTGTCAAAAACAATTAGGAGATGGCATTACAACAGATTGACCCAAAACATGTCATTCTTGTTCATGGAATAAAATACTTGAAACCTTGAAATAGTCCCTGATAGCTTGCAAGAAGTGTTCTTGTGCTGTCTTTTATTTATAATTTTATGACGAAGTTTCATGCCAGGAATCCAATATTGAATCTAGTTTTTATGTAATACTGTTAAACTTGATTGAGGCTTGAAGCTTGGTTTAAAAAAATACCTTTTTGTCAAAATATTAGGGGAGGTTTTGATAAGTTATATTAATAGGAATTTTAAACAAACTTCATACTAAATTGTCTGTATAGCCTCATGATATTTTGTTTAGTTATTGTATATGTTGGAAAAATGGACATATGGTTATCACAATATTGCTTTACCCTTTTTCACACTGCAGATATGCACACAGCTGTCAAAAACAAGTTTCACACACATATGCCTGTAGTAAATAATTTTCTGTTCTCACTAACACTGCAGGAATGCAGAAGCAATGTTTATTCTACAGGAAACAAGATGTACTGTACTGAAACCAAGCATCGCGATAAGGAGACAAGAAACAGGGAGGTCAAAAGGTGAGACTGCGGAACCAAGGAAACTCCCCATCTTTGCGACTCCGGTCAAGAGGTCACATGTCTATGTCTGGCGATTGATGGAAGTCACCTGAACTATCTCACATATGACCATATACAGTAATATCCGATACGTTTGCAGCCATGCATCCCCACCCCTTAGGGCCGCAAACGCCATGTAACTAGGGACCACCCAAAGGAAATAAATGAAGGGTACGGAGAAATGTGCGGCCTAGTGGTTGGAGAGTGCAACTGAGCACATTTCACTCCGTTCTCCTTGCAAGTAAAAGAGCGCTGTTGTCCCTTGTCTTCTTCCTGTGCATGTGTGTAATAATGTCTGAGGTGCTTTAGCCCTGACAGTATATGAACCATTTCATCTGTAATTATTGTTTGTGTTATGTTGATCTATGTTTATTCTAGGGGAAAAGTTAATGTGTTGGTGTGCTTGAAAATAATAAATGTAAAATCTTGGAATCTTTAAACTCTTGACCTGTACAGAATAATTTTGATCACATCTGATGACAGAAAGTAACAAGTATGTCAAAGTTCATCCAAGATGAAAAAAACAGATTTTAGATATATATATATAATGCAAATGGTATTGTGTGGCAATCAATGGACCTGCAGCATGTATGTAATTTCATTTTTTTAATGACTGAATATCCATTGTTTGTACCAGTGAAGAGTCAACAGCCATGAAAATCCTCATTTTTGCCATCTGAACCAGTTCAATCGTTGAAGGACACCCCCTCGGCCACTAGAAGGCACCCTTGCACTGGTTTTGACAACGAGAAGTCCTCACCTTTAAATCCGTTCCAGCTGCTCACGGCCAAGAGAATGAGTCAGAATATCATGCCACCATTACATGTTTCAGCTCGATTATAGTGCAGCGCCCCCTTCAATAACAAATGATGGATGTAATGACCTGTGATGTGCCAAATCTTTGTTCACATGTGGTTGAGAGTGGGAGGATGGAGGTGCTGATGGCAGAGTGCAGCAGATGAGTGCAGAGGCTGATACAAGACAATATCCTCTGGATCTGAAAGGATAGGTATTTTCATGTCAAAAACCACGGTTTTATTGTGTGCAGCTCAGCTTCTCATCCTCCTCTCTTTCAGTCAAAATGCAACATGAATACTTGAGCGGTGGCTTTTTTGATTAAATGGACCAAGCTTCATGATTCCGAGTCTCCTTGGCAACAGTAACATGGCAACAATCACTCAATACACAATAATCCGCCCTTTCCTTTCTTAGCTGTTCTCTGCAAGTCCAATTATTTAGCTAAACCTTTCTCTGCTAGCCGTTCAAAATAGACGAAAGAAGTGAAAAACAGCTTAATTTGAATAACCAGCGCAGCCCATCCCTCTAATGGCATCCTGAATATTGGTGGTCATGGATATATTCTGGACTTGCATCGTGGCTAAATGTAATTTCTGCTTCCCTTTTTGTTGTGACAACTCATGTACCAGACCCCACAGCATGTGCGGAATGACTTTCTCAAGACTCAAAAAAACAGTTTATTGAATTCTCAAAGCTATGCTGATGTAATATTATTACTGCAGGTTATTTACACATGTTCTACAGCAGTACCCAATCTTCTCTTTCTTTTTATCATCTGTACAAAATATCCGTGGATAACATAATTACGTATTTATTATTTTCCCTCCTCGGCGCACATAATTATTATAGGGTTGTCCAGCCATCCCCATCACAGTCATGCTCTCCTTGTTCATCACTTCTAGTTTCCATTATTTTAATCGTAAATCAACTTTTTCTCACTTTGGTGGTTCATTAGACTTCCTGGTTTTCACATCAATAATCCACACATTAAAATCATCACAGGGCCCCAAGGTCGTGACATGAACGGGACTTCTGCCTCAGGAACCGGTTGACTTCTCTCTCTCGTGGGTACCGGGGCACCAGGCTTGACAGGAAGCGTTTTGCACGTGAGGTGATGCTTTCGCGCTGGCCGCCACTCATGTCCTCCGCACTGCTACCAGGGGGCCATGGTGGCTGGCCCCTGGCCAACCGCACCACACATTCAAGAAGCTCTGGGGTCCGGTGATCCAAAGAGGCAGATATCTCAAGATAGAGACAGTTGAAGAGGGCAGCACTGGACATGGCCTCTGACAGGAGAGACGATGCAGACGAGTTGATAAAAAGGCATATTCTCACAGTGAAACTGGATGAGTCACAATCCAAATTTAATCTGTCCAAGGACATGAGCTGAGTCTGCTGGAAATATTTATCGTGTTTGTTTTGTATTATGACTTCAAATAGATTTCGGTGAGAGATTTTGATACAAGAGTAATCACATATATTGTGTCACACATATTCAAAGTTGTCATGCAACAAAAATCATCCTGATTCCTTTACATATTTCGTAACAAAAGCTGATTGTTAGGCTTTTTTCGTGAAAGCCATTTATCTGACCAAAATTGACTGACAAGGTGTGTAAAATCAATGAGGTCATGAGATCCGAAAGCCAGTACTGGCACGTGAGTCACCTTTTGTTGTAGACCTGCCAAGCAGTTTTCTGAAGATCACATTTTTGGGGATTTGGAAAGTATTGGGGGTGCCTAACAGGACAAAGCCATTGCAAATATCCACTGATAATGGAGAGAAAAATTCAGACACATTTGTCTGACTTGTGTGCACCTCGAGTAAATTACCCCAAGCCAGAAAAAACTGCAAGCCCCCAGTGTTCAGAGGTGTAGAGTGGATGCAAGTACAGTAATGGCTACACATCGAGTGTCCTGCTTCTATGGTAACTGGACCTCCCTCTCCACTCCCACAACCCAATGAGGCAGAAACACTGGCATTTACTTTTTCACCTATTTCAATCCAAATGTCAGGGTATTTACCGACAAAGATAAAGCTGTAAAATGCCAGCACTGATCGGAAGGAACAATGAAACAAACAAGAGGGGTGTCAGGAAGGGGAAAGGGCAGGTTACCTTGAGAGGTCACTTCACGGGAACGGACGAGGTCACTCTTGTTACCAACAAGGATGATGGGGGTTTGAGGCTGAGTCTCTCTGAGGAGTAGTCGGAGCTGAGCAGTGCGGTGGAAACTCCTCCTGTCTGTCACCGAAAAAACCAGAACACACACCTCACACTGCAGAGCCGACAGGTCCTGAGGGACAGATGGATTTAGATCCACATTAGTGTCTACGAAAATACTGAGAAATGATAAAAGCTTGGGTAGCCTGTTGTTGGAATGCAAAAGAATTAAAGAAAAAAAAATGAACCGAAGAATATAAAAAATATCAAACCCCTTCCTTCCGGATCATTCATTGATTCTTCAGATGATTTCTTGTGATTTTTCTTTTAAAAATTTACTTATATATAAGTTTTAAACATTTTTAAATTTTTTGATTTCCATGTGCCCTTTTTTCAGATTTTTTTTTATTTTTCAGGTGATTTTTCAGGATTTTTATGTATTTTCCCACAGAATTTTAGGTAATTTTGGACACAGCATGACTAGTCATACTGCTTTGATGATATTCAATACAAAAGATGACAATAATGTTAAGGTTCTCTTTTTGTCTTATTCATTTGCGGTTGTCTTACTTCAGTTGGTGCCCCCTAGTATGCTCACCTAAAGCTAAATATAAATAATTTGGCCCAGGTCAGAAGATAACCACACAGAGAATTAATTTATTGACAGTCAAGCCAAAGTTCTCTAAATCTACCTATATTCAACTGTCAGAAAAACACAATTGTGCACTGAGCAGTAGTAACAGTTTTTATCTCTATTGCCAATGATGTAGTTAGGAATTACTGCCAACAGCTGTAATTCACCATCGATTCAGCAGCAAAACAAAACTCCCTAAAAATAAACATACCAGAATAAGGATAACTGACCGGTCTTGCAGCTGTCATGCTCTATTGATGTTTCAGTTTGTGTATATCAAAACTAATACTGAACACAAATCAAAGTCAACAATTGTGCCCAAATAATTGAGGATGAACTCAACACTGCAACTGTGGGAGCAAATTTGGGTTAGGGCCAACATAAGAGTGCCACAACTCTCATTATAAACAAGTAATATCAATGAAAGGAATCCTCCACAAATGGTTTCATTTCACACCTCTGCTCTGTGTGTGCATGTTCAAGCGCATGCACACACGCACACACAGACACACACACACAAACAGATATGGTTTGGAAATGCTCTTCAGGGAAAAGGAGAAAACATGTGCAAAACAACCTGATAATGAGCTTCCCCCAGACAACCAGATGCAGGTGCTTTACCAGAGTTTTTTTTTTATGAACCTAGCATCAGCTTTTCTCAGTAAGGGAAAAGTTGATATGACAGTATGTGCCTATGTACTAGCTGCTACACTCCCTATACATATGTGCTTTATGCATTACTGTTCCTCAATCTGTTTCATTTTTTGTACTGTTAGTAATGCCTGTAACATATTATTTACAATAACTCGTGTCTGTATCATCTCAATTTATACAAGTCTCGATCCAGTTAAATCTGCTTGGGCTTACAATGTAATTATTTATGGGAGCCCTTGATGTTTCTCCAATGTATCAAATAGCTTAACCCACTATTATTGTGTGTATAACAAAAATAAACAAGATGCAGCACGGAAAGCAGCAAAATATTATTTGCTATAGAAGCCTTCGGGTCCTTCAACAAACCCACATTTGAGAGGGCACTGGGAAGTCTTGCTTTGCTCACCTGTCTCCAGTTGTCATAGATAATGATGGTGCTCTCCTCGTCATCCACAGCGACTGTGCGCATGTAACCCTCACCTAAAGACAGGCATGGCAACAGTTAGGTCCAAGGATGAGCCCACGCTTTGTGATCTACCACCCTGGAACTCAGAGAGAGGCAGGGAAAGCCCCCTCTGCGATGCATTATTATTATTATTATTATTATTATTATTATTATTATTATTATTATTATTATTATTATTATTATTATCTTTCTAATTACATTTATTTTATTATACCTTACATCACTCAGAAAAAAATATCAAGGAAACAGGATTGTACCATCAGAATCCACAGATGCCGTCTTGTCCATTTCTCCTGCAAGGGCAACAGCCAGAGAGGACTTCCCCACTCCGTTCTGACCCAACAGTGCAATCTTCAAGGGTCCATCCTGTCTGTCGTCCATGCCAATGGTCAGGGTGTCGTCCACGGCCGGGCTGAAGCTGATGGGTGGAGCAGAAGGTCCAGCTGCTCCTGATGCCCAATCGCAGTCATCGTTGACAGCCTCCTCCCGTCTCAGCTGATGCTTGATTGGCAGAGGAGTGCTTCCTCTGCGAATGGTGGGGGTGCTGGTCAGAGTCATACTGTCACACTGAGGAAGAGAAGAGCACACAAAGAGCATGGATGTCTCTGGATAATAGTCAAAGGGCACTGGAATCAACTATGATGTTTCTTGAAGGAAACAAAATATTCTTCAAAGATGGTCTTGAAAGTGCAAAATTGTATGTATACATACACACAGACACATTTGCACTATAAAGACATATGTACACACAATGATTCAATGAAAGGACTAGGTGTAACAATCCCTGTTGTTTGCATCACTTCTAATGGGGAAGTCTTGAGATGTGGTTGCTAGGCAGGGGAACATAGACAGAACCAACACAAGAGGACTTGGAGAGCGACGGAGAGGACCCAGGCAGGGGAACATGGAAAGAACCCAGGCAGAAGAACATGGAGAGAAAACAGAGAACCCAAGCTGGAGAACTGAGCAATTCCATAAAAGAGACAGCCCGGGCAGGAGAACATGGAGAACAGAGAGAATAGAGGAGAACATGAAGTGTTATTTGCTTTATCAATTCATGAAGCACCAAAGATACTCACTTTTTCCAATTTGATCAAATGTATGTATGCCATTGAAGTTTAGAAAAGCAGAGCATTTCATATCCTGACCTTAAGTGCTTTTGGCAGAGTTTAATTGACTCCAAGTTGTATGGGTTCCTCATTGTACTCTTAGCAAATCATTGATATCAGATATTGGCTGTAAAATAAACTGGCTACAAATGCTAATATTTGTTTTGGGTTTTTTGGTGAAATTGGAGAAGCACTGTATTTTGTTTGCAGCTGTTAGTGGGATATTGAGATTGGTGAACATGATGTATTTAACAATTACAATTTACAAAATGGGGACACAGTGAGTTGATAACTGGGATTCAGCCAGATGGGTAAGAACGTATCAGCAAATCCCATATAGACCTCCCCAAAAATTCCTGCATTCCTTGCCTGTCACTGACAAACCTTAACTGTGTTCTTGCCATGCAAACTCCACCACTGGGGTTTGGATTATCAAGCAAATGTTATGGTGATATCATCAGGTCGTTTTAGTATTCCTAGCAAATCTGAGAAAACACTATCTTTGTTGATGATGATATGTTGCTGATTTGGATTTCCTTGAAGAAAGATCCATTTGTACTTGTATTTGAGTTTACTTGATTAAAACTAAAAGAATATTAATTTCAAGGAATACAAATATTAAATATGTCGAGCCTGGTCAGAGTGGAAGTCTACATCCGTTACATCAACTGCTACACCCACCTGAACTCCAAACACACTTCCTCATGCACTTTTTCAGCTCCATGTGCTGAAGATCCCCTCTTCTTTTTGTGTTCATTATTTTTGTTTGATGATTTCTAACATCACCCCCGCAATATAACAACCAAATCACGCACTGTCAGAACACTATACGATTCACAATTCTTTTATTTGTGGGCCAAGACCAAGACTGTGGTATTCGTCACCTCCCTGAGTGAAACACCACGGCGTGGGTGTAAACCCAAAATAGTGGCTGTAAAATGAGCCACCTTAGCTGAGATAAACACCTAGTGATTTTTCATACAATTCTAAGAGACAACAATTATTCTATCAGAGCATTTTTTATGAAAATGAGAAAGATACTCATAATTGGCCTGCATTTTTGGCTGCACTCACTCACTCACACACCCACACACCCACAAACACACAGAGACATACATACAAAAACACACACTGACGACTTGTTGTCCTCTGGCTCCTACCTTAGTCGCCTTCTTCTCAATGTTGAGTCTGTCTGTGGGCACATCTGTCGGCATCTGCAAACTAAAATCAAGAGGACTGAATGAAATCTTTATCACTTCATTCGCGCGCACGCACGCACGCACGAACGCACACACACCACTTTGTCCACCTCAAACAACCAGCTGCGATCGCTCACCTGTCACGTGTCTTTCCTGCAACTACAGTGAGTCGGTCTCCCTCTCTCTCTCTCTCTCTCCCTCTCTGTCTCTCTCTCTCTCTCCCTCTCTGTCTCTCTCTCTCTCTCTCTCTCCCCGCCTCCCTCCTGCGGTCTCTCTGCTCGCCTCGTTCTATTCCTCCGTACCACCTCTCCCTCTTTATTTCCGCTAGTGGGGGCCCAGTTCCAGCAGCTCCGTCATTCATCAGCGCTGAGTCACCCACCGGAATCTACTGACTTTTAAGTCTTTTAATTTAAACAAAGAAAAGAAAAAAAATGAAATGAAAATAAAAATTACCCCCCCCCCCTAATGTTTTGATCTACAGAGAGGAGAGAGAGACGTGTCAGTGTGTTGCTGCAGATGTGCGCAGGTGGAGTTGTGATATTCGTGGGTGGAGATGCTCGGTGTCACGATGCTCCTGCTTGCTGACCTTTTGGAAGGTGGATGCGATACCAACATTCACCGCTAGGAGGCAGCATGAAACCAGTGTTCCCCACACGAATTTGCGGAGTACGTGAGTGCTCACGCACGCGTAAGATTTTGTGTGCGTGCACGCGTGTGCACGTGTGTGTGTGTGTGTGTGTGTGTGTGTGTGTGTGTGTGTGTGTGTTAGTTTATCCTTTTTATGCTGTTAGTCCTATGGAATATATGTTTAAACTTCTTATCTGACTATATCCAAATAGGCTGGCATTTCCCCTACATTCACCCGTAATCTAATTGCCTCTCCCTTCTTTCCTCATCAGAAGACAAACATGATCTCTTCCTTTCATGACAAATTATTTTCATTAAAGTACTTTTCTGTCCCCAGTCCAAGGAGTGTATTAAGGCATGTTGTCTGTCAGAATGTAAGTGTGGCCATCAGTGGGGCAGAGCGATGGTGCATCCCACTCACACAAAGCCACAATAGACTCCGGCAGTGAGCCGCCAGGGTGCTATTATAGCCCTAATCCTGCTCCTATTATACAGGCCAGAGAGAGAGCGAGAGACACAGAGAGCGAGGTAGAGCTGAAGATGAGGTCATCCCAAACAGTGCACACCCAGGGTCACTGCTTCACTATAGAGGGACAGAGATAAAGCAGAATGGAGCAGGGTGTGGGGCTGCAGGGCCCGTCACAGTGAAAAGGCCTGCAGAAGTCTGACAGCCAGCGATGGTCAAAAAAGGGAATGGAGAGGAGATGGGGTTAACACCGGTGTGCACATAAAATGCCACAGAGCTCCAGGCAGTGTCGAATACGTAAAGTTTATTTCATATGCATATGAAACCACACTACAGTAAGAGTAGGAAACCTCGATAATGGCCATCATTTTGTAATGTTAATTCTAACCACAGGTGGATAAAATAATATACTGTAGGAAAGTAAAAATACACGCTAATGGAATAAAACCAGTGGAGTAAAATTAGAATCAGTACATAATTAAACAATGAATAAATACTGAATAAATAAATGAATAAATAAAAAGAACAATTTATTTGAACTACATCCAAAGAAAATAAATAACTAATGCATAAACCCTGGCAATGACTCATGGGACATTGAAGAGGTTGTCTCCATGAAGATTTATTTTTTTTGCATTTTCATCCCTGCACCATTATAATTCTGTTGCGTCCACAGTACCCAAGTCCACAGCGACCAGCTCTGTGGTGCCACATATTGCATTAATATGGTGATCGTACCTTACGTAGATCTTCAATCTACCCCATGATAGCTTCTCTAGCCTGGAGATTTGGACACAACCACACAAATCATGTCACACTTAATGTGTTACTTTGTCTGTCTGAATATGCAGTTGCTTAAGTTCAGCACACCACCACTAGCTCTTTGTATGCAAAAACTAGGGATGCACCAATCGGGAGTTCAGGAACAGATGTTTGAATAAATTACATTTCTTTTAAATAATGATGGGTAATGCTAGTTGGATTTTATTTAGCTTTTTTTCCATTCTCTCTTCTTTGTGTAAATGGAAGAGGAAAATAAATGGTACACAATTCAGTGGTTTAAAGTTTCAGTCCTGCATTGTGTGTGTTAAGTGAGGTTATCAAACATTCAGCCATTTCCGTCAGGGACTGCCCATCGACGGGCTGATGAATTGAATCGGTATATCCCCAGTAAAAACCCATAATTCAGAGCAAACAGCAAGACATCTCTGTAACTATCGATGACAGAAAAGTGCCATTTCCAGCTAGCAGAAAGTAGATTTTTTTTTCTTTCTTTCCTTTCTTTTTTCACTAAACACAGGAGTGAGCTCTCAGTATTCATTTAGCACAATCACTGAAAGATCCCCATGAAAGGTATCCTTGTACATTCTTTAATCTGTGATTATTCATTTTTACAAAGAATAACATGTCTTGGTGAGCTGAAACACTTTGGTAGGCAACTGTGAAATATTAGCTGGAAAATACAACTGCATGCCATGGATACTTTACCAAAGCCCATACCACTTCACATCCAGCACCACTGCACTACTCAGACCTCTGCACTTTTAGCAGCTTATTATAAAAAATTAAAAAAACACTACATTTTGAGCCGAAGCCACTCTTTTGGAGAGTACATTGCAGGTATATAAACTAGATAATATTGCATATTAAATGCTCAGCAGTGTCAGGGACTATCAAAGGTGTTAATGCATTGTTTTAAGAGTTTATGTTTCTGTCCACTGTTGCACTGACACCCCAAGCAAATGATCTGGAACTGCAACTATCATTCACAGTGAAGTAAGAGTCCAAGAAGCAGCCCAGAGCCGAGGCTTAAACCTAGAAACTCAGTGTCTCTTTAATCACCCAGGGGTGGATTTCACAGTTGTAAAGGCCCAGATCTGCCTGCGCCTCCTAAAACACACAAACACACACACACACACACACACACACACGCACACACGCACACACACACACACACACACACACACACACACACACACACACACACACACACACACACTCACACACACACTCACACACACACACACACACACACACACACACACACACACATGCACACAGAGACCCACACGCACACACCGCCACGCGTATTCACACAAGACACACATACTCCATCATCATATCGTCATCACCACTGTTTATT
>CAAKHD010013120.1:0-13976 GCA_901007705.1 Fistularia tabacaria | reverse complement strand
CCCCTCTTTTGACTACCCCCCCCCCCCCCCCCCCATATCCCCCTCTCATGGTTGACAGGCTTGTCCCTTCTCTCTGGTAATGTCTCTTTCTCTCTCCGTTTTTTCACTTGCAGCGTCTAGCTTTATTAGATTCATTCATAATTTAAAGAAAAAGGGTTGAAAACATATTGGCAACACCTCTGAGTAGTAGTTAGTTAAATAGTTATTAGTTCAACAGCAGCTTTATGAACGATGGAATTAGCTCAATGAATTAACTTGTCACTCTGACTTACAACTGAATGTTTTAATGTTCAGCTTTGGTGAAAGTATTACTGAATGTAAATGGAGATCAGGGCAAAATTCTTTCAATTTTCACGCATATGCTGTAAGACTGGGGAGAAATGACACTGGGGCCATTATTTCTGCTGGAAAAAAAACACTTACCAGATGATCTTCCTTGAACTTCTTTTGTGCTTTTCCTTCTTGACATTTCCTTTTGCTATTTTTTGTTCTTTTGGTTGGCTGTTGCATTACTCCGAGTTGTAATAGAATGATCTCTTTCTTATGCATGATGACGAAACACAAAATAGTATCTTATTTTTCTACCATTCCAGGTCTTGTAACGTTGTGAGCTCATGCTTTTGGTATTTGTGTAAACACAAAAATCAACTTTTTAGTAATTGTTGTTGAAGATCCATATACTTTTAAAATCATTTCATCACTAAAGGCCTTGTTCTTTCATGCAAATGTACTCAATTACACTCAGTTTCTGTCATTTCATTGTGTCAAACAAAGTCTTGACAGTTGTGCAGTTCTGCCAGGTTGCTGACACCAGGGTGCCTCGCAGTGGACACACAAAGCTACTGAGCTAAATGTGATGAGATGTTACACACACACACACACACACAGACACACACACGCACACAAATAAATCTTTCCTTCATAGCATAAATACTCAGTGTTTTAATAATTCTGCAAAAACCTGGTTGTCACAGGGTTAAAGGCGACAGAGAAACCTAAGTTGTGTTTTATATATCTTTTCAATAACACAGTAAATGAATCAATAAACGATGGATCAGGAATATCAGTCTTATTGTGCATCAAGAATGCATCTGATTTGGGGGGCAGATAAATAAAGAAATTATCATGTCCATGAGATAGAGGAAATGTCAGAATATAATATAAATATTATGGGAGATTTATTACATGAAGTAATGACTTTTAAAAGAAAAATTAATTAATCAGTCCCATAGTCCCCCGCGATTTAATCAGTAACAGAGATCAACTCTCACGACATTTCATTGAACTGAAAAGAACAAATGTATTATTGTCAAAAATTGCTTGGAGCCACAGAAGCCAATTGCTGCTTATTTGCTTGGAGACACCTGAGACTTGATGTGCAATTTGTCTGCTAATTAAAGAGATATTGCTTGAGCAATTCTGAGACCATAAAAGCCACTATTAAAAAATAGGGGTGTAATAAAAGATCAGGTCCAGCATAAATTGCATTTTGTTAATATATAGAAAAAAATAATTGTGTAATTGTCTTTCTATTTATTTAGACACACTATTTATTTACTTTCTTGTCTGTGTAATGCATGATGCATAATTATCAATCAGTTCAATCAAACAAGACTCACATAGTATCGCCACTCAACATTTTCATCCATTTTTCTTTATATTCTTCAAATTATATTTGAGTTTCTTATCCTGGTTCGAGAATCTGCATATTTGCTATTTGCTATTAATTTGAATAAACAAACTAATCGTAAACAGGGAAAATAATAGAAGCCTCTGAAAAAACATTTTTATCGAGAAGGAGTGTTGTTTATGTTCTAACAAATTGGCAACCCCTGTGTCTACGACAACCGTGCCTGAACAAATTAAACTTCTGTCTATTGATTCTTTTTTTTTTTGTTTTTTTTATGCTCACTGTAAGCCCACCCAGCGGAGAAATGCATAACAAGCAATTCTCAATACTCCTTAAAAGCTAAACATGTTAATCCGGGGTGTCTTGGTGTCTTAATGGTGTCTCGTTGAGGAATCAGTGAGTTAATAGAATCTTGGCAAATCCGTTCGGATAGTAAACACAACCTTTAAGATACACAGACTGCTGACTCATGAGAAAATTGCTGCTCAGCCAGGATCCTGCTATTTTCATTCACTTGTTAATTATTAATTATTATTAATTCATTCAACATTTCCAACAATTCCCCCCCGAAACATACTGAGTAAAATAAACACGCCGACTCTTTTAGGTAGTTTCTATTCCATCCTTTCAGTTTCTCTTCCTCTTCCTCTTGCTCTATTTTAACCTCTCTATCTCACCATCATTCCTGCTTCCGCAGATAGATTAACAGCTAAACCAACAGGGCCTCCAGTGAGGGTGAGGGACAAAGAGAGACGGAGACACAGAGGAACTTACCTCATGTTTCATGCAAAACACACCACTGTCCTATCTGCATCTGACTATCTGCAATCATATGACTTTATACTGCCCATATCAAATGATAATGATCATAAGTAAGTTTTAACCACCACATGTGCTCTATCTCACCCATCCACGTCTTTGTTCTCTAAGGCCAAATAGAGCTCATCTGCTTGTGAACATTGAATCCTCCAGGTATTTTGGAAATACTATATAAATGATAAACAATGAATAATTTGGACTAAGCTTAAAATAATTAATTCATTCTCTCTAGTCTTGGGGATGCTTGGGGTCAATCTTGTCTCCAGTCAATGAAAGGGCCACATTAAGAGATAGATAACCAGTGACTCTTTTCACACCTATGTAAAACTTAGTAGTCCTCTGTTTTATTTTAGATATTGTGAGAAAACCAGAGAATTTGGAATAAACCCACCCAGGCATGGGGAGGACATATAGACTCCACACGTAAAGGCCCCAGTCTAAATTAAAATGAGGAACATTTTCCCTTTGAGACAGGAGAGCCAACCACTGCCTACTTAAGATCAGAGGCACATAAATTGCTATACTATCATGGGCTGTTTGTGGTCATAGTTGAATCAGCTTAGTTTAACTTGATCTGGTTTGACTGTTTAAGATAAGACTTCAAAGAACACATACTATGTAAGATATGGGAGAAATATGTATCTGAGAAAATGGCTCTTTCAGCTTCAGCTTAAACATCCCACTCAAAACGGCTGTCGATTGGAAGCTGACCCCTTTGTCACCGTGTTAACCCTGTTTGATATCCTTTAGCTTTTATCCCCTGAGAGGCTTTAAAGGTGAGGTGGTGTGGGAGCTGCTGCACAGGGAGTCTTGAGTCAGACATGAACCTGGAGTGAAGAGTTTCAAGGTGAAATGGGTCACAAACAAACACATTAAAGAGAACTGAGAACATTGATGGACTAGAAAGAAGGAATGAAAGAGCAAATACAGTGAGGACTAATTTGTTTATGGGACAGATGGGGTGGAGGCCCGGCCCCACTAACTCAGCCTGATCCCACAGATACATGTCCTAATCCCAACTAACTCTGTTACAAGTAGAAGGCTTACATGTCTCACCTCCCTTCTTCCGTGTTCTTCACTCTCTACACACACACACAAGCACTACACACACACACGCACACACAAACCACAAATTAATTTAAAATAAAGTCGTGTTGAAGCAAAATAAAACCGTGAGTAATGAGTCACTTTGTTTTCTAATCTAAGATTTTGAATTTTTCCCCACTGAGATTTCAGTTTCAGTCCAAAACAATTATGTTTATTGCTCTCAAAATAAACACTGTCCACTCTGGACAAAGATATATCACCATCTATGTGTTGGAGAGTAGCATTTGTTAGTTCTACGGTGACATAGTAACAAGTATTTGACTGCTGGTCGTATAAAGACAAATTTAAATTAATTTTGCCAGCATGATTTATCTTGTGCAAAGCATCCAAATAGAGCTGAAATGTATTTAGAAACATTTGCATTTTTGCAAGGGGGGGTTCATTCAGTTGAAAACAAAGTAGTGTACTCCATCCATCCATCGTCTGCTGCTTATCCTACACTTGGGGCCGCAGGGGATGCTGGAGCCAATCCCAGCAGTCATCGGGCGACAGGTGGAGTACACACTGGACTGGTTGCCAGTCAATCGCAGGGCCACATATACAGACAAACAACATTCAGTCATTCACTAATTCGGGGTAATTTTCCCATTTTTTTCCAATTAACCTGCTGCATGGTTTTGGACTGTGAGAGGAAACCTAACCCACTCAGACACGGGGAATCGAACCAGCGTCCTTCATGCCGTGAGGCTGAACCACTAACCACTGCGAGTAGTGTACTCATTCCAAATGAAAGAAAAATATGCAATACTGTTGAAAATGGATAATCTGTTGCAATGCTTTGGAATGGGTAATGTTTTAGTTATGGCTGAATAGGTCATACAAAGTCAACTGGAGATGTATCCAAAGGGAAAATGTAGAATCTTCAATAATCATAAATGCAGTTTTACATTATTCTTTGACACAAAATAGCTTTGTGTTTTGTAAAGTTTGCGGTACATTGCGGTACAACAGTACATTTCCTGTACAAAAAACAACAAACCGTACTGTTCCATTACATTTTGTTTAAAGAAAATGTGGAAACACTGTAGTTGTTTCACCTTAGAAGGTGAAAAACAAAATCAATCCTTTACCGCAACACTCCTTATGCAGGCCAATGGACAACATGAAACCTGCTGTGCCTTTTTTGGCTAGATTACAAGTGACTTCAAGCTGCAATACATTTTCAGCTTCAGAATATTGATTTTCATTTAAATGATTGATTGACTGATTGATTGATTGATTGATTGATTGATTGATTGATTGATTGATTGATTGATAGATGGATGGATGGCTCGATCGTCTTTGTATGACTGTATGGTTTGATGAAAATAAGGTGTTACACCACATCGACGACAGTAAAAAACCTTAACGGAACAAAAAACATGAATCAGAAAAAATGTACAAACATACTTAAAGCAAAGAAACAGCCAGACCATGACTGAGCTGCACAAGAACAAAGAAACAAAATCTACGCTAACAGAAAACAAACAAAACTTTTTATTCATAAATATCCAGAGGTCTTCATTAATCATGTCACAATGGCAAAAAATTCATATATTCCTCCTCACTCATGCCATTGACATCAAATAATGATATCCTGACTTACAATGGAACTAAATGTGAAATTAAAGTTGAATAAAATTATCCAGTACTTGATGTGTACCATATAAATTGATCTTAGATCATTTTGACCACATTTTAGGACAAGCATTGCAAACATTATTGTGTGGTTCCAGATAATAGCAATAATAATAATAATAATAAACAAACAACCCAAGCAATCAATTTAAGCTATTAATATGGTAACAATTTTAATGTTAAGTCTTAGCACCATGCAATGGGCAAACAAAATACAGCGTAAAAGTCTTCCCTCCAACATTAGTTTAATATGAGCATGACTCATTTCCCTTTAGATTCAAACGGTTGAGTATGGTAAACAGTGTTTCACTCTGTATCGTAAAAATGCCTTTGTCAAACAATGTGTATCTTTGATTGACATTGCTGTTTATAAAGCTTCAAACAGTTAAGCTCTGTGTTTTTGTGAACGAGAATCTAATCCATCACTTCAACTGTTAAGCTTCAAAATAGTAATTTAACACAGACTTTATGCTTGTGTTACTAAAAGATTACATGCAATTTAAGCTATTTACTGTCTTTTATTGATTTTCATTCCAGACCATATTACTTGTGTCTGATGAGACACACTTGTTTGTGTGTGTTTACTGAAGTTCTCCGCAAGTGGGGTCTTATTATGAGTGGACTTATCAGGCTAGTCATGGGATTAGTGCTGATTCTCCCCCTGAAACTAGTGTCAGATTAACAGATACCCATGCCTTCATAAACTGTCTGTAATGTAGACATAAGCCATCACTGCCCCTGTTATTACCTCACCAACCCCAGGCTCAGTTCCAACCTTGGATCCCTGGACAAACTTGTCATCATCATCATCATGTCACTTCCATTTACACTGGAAGCCCAATGTATTTAAAACTTACACCTAAGTCTAGACATGTGGCTGAGATCAGAATCCACCAGTGTGTAAAAATTATGCAATATTCATTTACATGATTGCCTCATGTAAATCATCATGTTTATATGAAAACTTGCAGAAAATAACCATAAAGTTAACTATGTGTTGATGCTTTAAAATAAAAATTGTTCTGCTGCCACAATGAGGCTGTGGTAAAGTGGCTTTAAATTGTCCTGCTGACACATACAAACAAACAGAAAGCATTAGGTGATGTTAATCTGAATGAAAGAACAACAACACAGCTGGGGAGAGGTGTAAAATCAGGGGGTGGCGGCAGACAGACTCACAAACTGGAGGGAGGATGAGGAGGAAGAGAGGGATGAACGGATTAAGGTAGTTGGTTCATTGGCTCCTCTCCCAGACTGAAATGGCACTAAATCTGTGGATTCATTCCCCCCTCATTGCCCCACCCTCTTTTCTGCACCTATGTAAGAATCTCTGGCTCCCAAGAGTTGTGACGTTTTACTGTGATTGTCATGGCAGAAAATGTCCCTGGCACAAATAAAAACTTTCAACTATATGCAGGGTCAAAACTCTTCATATAAAGATTTTCAGAATTCGAGATATCCTCTATATATATGACTTGCACATTCAATTTAGTGAAGCCGCTACCGTAAAATGCACACAAAATGCTAAACACAATTACATTAGACAATTGATTCGTGTTTGTATATTAACAAACTGTTTCTTTTATGGTTGCAAATTATTCAAATATTGTGAAGCAAGTTGTCAGTGATACTTTAGATTGTCTCAACCACAGCCAAAACAGATCACAAAGAAATAGTTGAACAATATGATGAACAGTAAAGAATTTATTTTTCATTATTTACCTTTAAAGAGTATTGAGACTTTCCATAATGAAATATATAACAAAATTTGATCCATGCTCACACATGCATATTTATGTTATCTTTACTACATTTATTTATAATCATATATACAAATATTCATATTATATATACATTTATTACAAGAAGCTTACTTCTGACCTTTTGTAGATATGGTTATACAAAATACAAACAAAATAACTATATCGTATTATGGTGGGCTTTCAAGAGTCATTCCCTACACAACTGTAAATCCATCCAGCTGGACTGCTGAGATTTTTTTTTTTTCATTTTTTACACACTTATAATCTTGCTCATTAAGTGCACAAAATGGGAGAATCTTCCAGACTGTAAACACAACTTGGCCTTGCAAGTCATTTGGGGTATACATACAGACACACTAATACACACAAATATACGCACACACAGTTGATCCCTAGTTTAGGAAAGGGTGAGGGGGGAATGTGTGTACACATTCATATACATTTGGCCGCCTGTATCCTTGTATTTTGCTTTCTTTCTCTTCTACCCACACATGTTCTCTCTCTGTCCTCTCTCTTCCCTTGGCCTTTATATGATCATGTTGCTTGGTAACAGCAGAGGAATGATGAGATGAGTAGGATGTGTTCTGGTGCCTCCGATGTGATGAGATGTTTCTTCACATCAGCTGTAAAAAAAGGTGCATTTTAGCATAGAGAAAAAAAAGAATTCAACAGTGGGGAGGCAGCTTAACTTTTCTGAAGGTGAATTGTAGAAAGTTGTCAACCAGAGCTGAAAATTGTGATTTTTAGAGCTGAAATGCATTATAATAACATTTCCTCTAGCAGCAAGAAAACCGTAAAAATAAATACATTTCATTTGTCAGAACATTATAAGAGAGGAACCCTTGCTCTGGTTTTAGTGTTGAATATTTGCAAATTCAAGTCCAGTTTCCACAACAAGAAGATTTTGACAAGAATTCACCATGACCTGGATCACTGAGAACCTCCACAGACAACCAGAGTTGTGATTAATGATTGCATGTATATATACACACACACATACAAGACATATGTTAAAAACACAATTAGTCTCAGCCATCTGGAAATCCTCCCTTACATTTTCTCCAAGATAATTTGCATGTTAAAATGTGTGAAACCAGGCTTCATGTCTATTTCATCAAAACTGTGAATGTAGTCAGCGGTTGCAACCTGACTAATTTCTGACTCATTACAGCATCTTTTGAGAAAAGGTCATGTCATGGTTGCTAATAACAATCTTTTATGTTGGTGCTCAATTCAAACCTGTGAGGATGCATCTGTATGTGTGTGAGTGTGCGTGTGAATGCATGTGTTAGGGAAACCAAACTGCTACCACATTTGTAGGCATCCGTCGCCCCCTGCTGTTTCATATCCTAGAACTTCTGAACACGAGGTTGCTATGCCAACTGACAGGTGGATATATGAAGTCAGGAAGTTAATTAAGCATCTGCCTGTGTTCAAGATTATCAAAGCATTCACTTGGATGTTTGTTCCTGTTAATCAGTAAAGCTTTAGCAGAACGGATATAGGATTCCACTTCTTAATACAATTAGGTAATTAGATCATCTGACTAATTACCACAATATAATCAATACTATAAAATTATCATCTACGAAGGTTGAAATGATAACATTAATATTCTATCTCTATACACACAAAAACACACACTTGTGTGTGTGACTGGATATATATATATATATCATTCAAGTTTGGCAGTTATCTGGTTGATATGCTACTGTATATTACATATCGTTCAATGATGACCAATTAAACTTATCTAATCCCTTGCTGTCACTGGATGAGAGGTTACAATCCCCCTCCAATGGTTGCCAGTAGGTCACAAGGCAAAAATTCAACCATTCATTGCCTCACTTACATCAATGGACGATATAGTCTTCAATTGATCCATGGAGAAAGGAGGAAAGGGAGAGAACATGTAAACTCAACACATAAAGGCCCCAGCTGGCTGCTGGCTAACCACTGGAATATCTTGCTTCCCAAGGCTAAATATGACTTCATAAGTTTATTCCCGAATTCATGAAATAGCATCAGATAACCATTATTTTTGATTTCGGCAAAAATTATTTTGCTCTGCAAAGAAATTCCCACATTCCCTGGAGGGTATGCACCAATTTGTGAAGCCCTGCTCAAAGCCAGCATTCAAAACTAATCAAATAATGCAGAAGGGTATATGTTGGTTTGGGAGACTCACCTCATGGCTTGCCTGTATGGAAATAATTTGAAGCCAAATGTCCCTCCATCCAGTAGGTCACTGTGGCTTGAATGACCTGGAAACTTCAACTGCAGTTTACTTCTTTTTGGCAGGATTACAGAGCATTGGAAAAGTCATTGCAGCATCTTGTATTAAAATGTATGCCAGATCATCCTTTTCTGCTCAAGGCCGGATTTGATTTAAAATTGTCCAAAATTCACTCAAGGCTCATTCTTCAGTCAGTTGGAACGACTATAAAGTAGAAAAAATCAACACAACAAATGCTCTCTTACCCTTACAAATGAAGAAATCATGCATATATATTCCCCACCTGAGTTACTTATACAGGTACTTTACAGTGTGGCATTGCTGAATCTTTGTATATTTGCTTAGTACACTCATCTTTGTTCTGAATCCAGTGTTTGATCATTGTAACCTTATATTGCCCACTTTTCATTTAAAGTATGAGATATAATTTGGTCTTCTTACTTGTTAATATTTCCTTTAAAGCTTCATAACTGTCTGTTTGGTAGGTAATGTTTTAATGCCTCTAATAGAAACTTCAGTCTGTAACAATTTGCAAGACTAAACCAAAGGAGCACTGTTCTCTAGGTTAACCAAAAACATCTTTTAATGTATTCTGATTTAGCTCCAAGCAGAAAACATCTTATTTTGATATAAACAACAAAGGATTCTGCTATTTCAACTGTTTTATTTCCATTCGCATTTTATTCATACTGTAAGGGTGTTGATACATATTATTTATTCATTTCTTTTCTCTATAAAATATATTACTTCTCAGTTTCTGAAAGCAAAACTATATATAAATGATCAGGTTTCATCTGATAAGAAGCAACTCATTTTCAAGTGTCAACCAAGGCAATCAACTGTAGTACCAGTCTAAAATGCATCGCAGATTTAAAAATTACATTCTAAAAAAAGACAGTTTTTCTCCACTCTTAACATTCATCACGCTCAGACCCACTTCAGCCACCACAAAAGACAATAACCATTTGAGTTTTCTAAAGTAGCAAATACTGTTGAAATACTGCAACCACAAGAAGAGTTGAGTGGATTTTCAGATAAGAGGAAAGAAAAGACAGTCAAGGAGAAGAGGAAACTGAGAAAAAAGCAAGTAACTGATGCTTAATCCCTGTCATAGCTTGGACTTTGTCTCTCTCCTGGTTTTCCTCTTCCTTATGTTTTTCTTCATGTCCTCATCAAATGAAAATCTTCTGTCAGACAGCAGCAGATGAATTTCTCAGGGTCACAGGAACTCACTGTGACTAGAGGCTGAGTTGATGCTGTCTGCAAAGAAGAACAATTGATCAATATATTAAAATATTTCACAGAATGAAGTAAAACTGAATAATCGAACAAACAAATGATACATTCGTTTTGATTACACTATTGTCAATAGATAGCTCTCCAAAAACAGCAATATCAAATTTAATTACCAATTTCACTACAACTAATACAACTTCTATTACTTTTAATAATAGCAACCCACATGATTATCTTGAGTGCAGTCTTGAACAGGGGATCCCAAAGTTTTATTCTCCATACAAATTGCACATGAAAATACCTCAAAAAACTACAAAGATGAACTCAGCAATGGGTAACCCAAATGGAAAAAAGAGTGAAAATTAGCTCAAATGAAAGTGGAAAAGCTAGAGAAACAGAAAAGAGGTAAACAGAGACGGTGTAAGGAGCAAGTCTTCCTATTTCAGAATGACACCCTGCCATCAAATAGGCCTTCTCACAGCCAGTCACTGTAACACACAGCATACAGCACCAGCTAACCAACAGAAGTGATCTTGGAGTTGTAGAGGTGTGATGCTCAGCCCCATTGTTTGGAAAAGTTTCAGCTGCCACTTGCCCAATGCTTTGTAGGTCGCTCTGGAAGAACAGAGGGTTCAGTGTTGGATAGAGTACCCAGAGAGATGAAGTAATGTAGTGATAGCAGTCACAAGTGGCACTCAACACAGAGAGAAACTACAAATACCCGGCAGCTGAGGAGAGCATTGGACATCTTGGGTTTCACTTGCTGCCAAAATAAAAATCTGCTGTAAGCTTGGCCATGCTATCTACCACTAGATCCCTACTGGAGGGAATTAGCTTTACCTTTCTTCTGGAGAGGCTTCCCCCTTGTGGACAGCACTTGAATGTTTTTGGATAGGCAGTCAAAAAATTCACAAACTGAGCCTGGCTGAAGTATCCATTGGATCAGTGAAATTTTCATGTCTTTTCGTGTTACCATAGAAAATAATGGCTTTCTCTACTTTCTCTGTGCTTATGCATTGACTGTGCAATCAGAAATAATAAAGACACCGTTGCTAGGTGAGGCTCTGACAACATTCTGCCCATTTACATCTTCAATGCTTTGGTTGGCCAGAACAAAAACATATGGAGTTGAGAGTTTCATGGACATGGTGGCAATCAGGCCAATGCAAATGTGGAAGTCTTCTTAATCTCTAAATAGAGCATGACCAGACATAGCGAATATGCAGCTCCAGTGAAATAAGATATTTCAAATTATTTCCCTTTAGGTCTGATGCTACCACTGCTGCTTGATCAACAAATATGAAAGTAAGACTCAAGTGGACATGACTCGAACGAAGAGTGAAACAGAACATGAGATGAATCGCCATTTGATTATTGCCAAGTTCAAACTGAAGGCATAAACCAATAACATTAGTTCTTCTCCATCAAATTTGGCCATTGTATCTTAGGAGTTAAGTTTAAAATTCAGTACACGAAATCAGATCGGGCAAGCATCAAGACCTAAAGGTGCTTGCATCTACCAGACTAACAACCACCACCTACACATTCAGGTCACTGTCTATAATGCTGTCTGCATCAATTACCTCTCAAACACAATGAGACCCAATCCAACTCTCACATTTGCCCTGAGAGCACTTCAACAAAGGCAATGACCATAGAGAACTGTGGGTGACACTTAAAGTGATGATGTGTCTCATGCTGAAAAACCTCATAACACCAACAGCAGAAATATTGATCATCTGACTTCCACTGTGATGGCTTAGACATGTGATCTGAAAATCTCAAGACTAACTCTCCAAAATTGATCTGTAAGGCCATGGCTGGTGCCCAGCAAGAGGATAGAAAAGCATAAAGTTGGAGACATTGTTTGAGACACGCTCAATACACCCAAACGACCAGGTTTCTATTAAGGGATCTGAGGTGGAAGGATTGCATTCATGGAATATAAGATAAGATAATAGGTTTTGGTTCCCAATTGGGGAAACTTGAGTATGGACGGGAAAGGAGAGGAAAGAGCGGGGGAAGTAAACTTAGGAGAAAAAAAGCAAAGGTTGCTAACACTATATGGTTATGACACTTATAACTGCCAACAAAAAAAGTTGTGTCAAGGTACAGGCTCTTCCTTTATCTTAAACCTGCCTCTAGATGGACAATCAAATGCAAGTAAATGGATGTGAGCATTTACAGTAAATGCACAATGGCTGTGTGATTCAACCAGATCCAGAGCCAGCCAGCAATTGGGCTGAAGTCAAGAGTCAGTGGTACCTAAATTTGATGGTTTGGAAGTAAAAACTTTGAGGATCCCTGCTCCAGACCAAACACACAAATGCACACGCACACGCACACACGCCCGCACGCACGCACACACACAGTCAGACAGACTTCAGCTCAAATACACACACACACACACACACACACGCACGCACGCACATACACACACGCACACACACGTACACAAAACACTGGAACACGCCCTTGGAGTCACGCCTGCAGAAATCGGGAGGGACCGGAAGAAAGTGCACTTCAAAATAAAAGCCCCTCGAGCCTGCGGCCCGCTCTGCCGGAAGGCTCGCCCCGGAGGCTGGGGGCTCGTGACCTGTCGATGGACCGATCGGCTGTCGATCGCGTGGATCGATCGAATGTGCCCCTCCGTACGAGGAGTAACCGCTTCCGCCTCCTCGCGGATGCTTTTATTTTGAAGCGCCCGTCGGAAGCGGCGGCGGTGCGCCGGTACAATTGACAAGCGCATCCCTACACGGCGGACCACAGCCGGACTCCGCCGCAGCTCTTCCGCTAGAAACATGTCTCACGCCGTCGTCACGACCACGACTACGCGCACCGCCACGTCCGACGTTGGCCTGAACTCCGGCTACACGTGGACGGTCCCGGGGCTGCTGAAGGTCGGACAGATGGTGAGAGCGCGTGCATGTCATGCAGGCACTTTGGGCGGGGCGGCGGATCGATCGGGATCCAGAGGGTTCCAAACAGACCGGAAGTTTGAGTAAACTCCTTCCGGTCTTCCTCCCACAGACGGAGAGTTCCGGTTTTCGATCCGCGAGCGCGTTAGAGCGTAGAAGCGCCCACTTTCCCCGTGACGCCCCCCCCACCCCCCCCAGCTCCATCAGGAGGTGATCCAGGTGGTCCTCCATCAGCTGGGGAACTGGGCGGGTCTGTCTACGGGCCGGGGCTTTCTGGCAGCTGACCGGCTGTGGTGTTTCAGGTGGCGTTGCTGGTAGGCTACCTGTGCGTGTACTGCACCATGGGCTGGACCAGCTGGGCCGCCTTCCAGTTCTTCGAGGTGGTCACCATGTGGTTCTTCATCGTCCTGCTCATCTTCTTCCTCATGCATCTGCTGAGGCTGCAGGCTAAGATGGGCTGCATTAACTGGGCCCTGACTGTGAGACTCCTCTCTTGTTGGAGAGTGTGTGTGTGTGTGTGCTATTGTACATGTATGTGTGTGTGTGAGTATGTATTGTTTCTGTGAGCGTGCCTCTGTATGTATGCACACTACCGTTCAAACGTTTGGGGTCACCCAGACAATTATGTGTTTTCCATGAAAAGTCACACT
>CAAKHD010013119.1:38242-58920 GCA_901007705.1 Fistularia tabacaria | reverse complement strand
TATTTTTTTTTTTCTTTTATATATATTGATGTATATATATATATATATATATATATATATATATATGTGTGTGTGTATATATATATATATATATATATATATATATATATATATATATATATATATATATATATATATATATATAAAGTAAAAATATATGTGTGTGTGTGTGTGCGCGCATGTGTGTGCATATATATGATACATGTGTACATATATTTGTGTGCGTATATATATATATATATATATAGTTGTGTCTGTAGATATATATATCTATGTGTGTATATCTGTGCATATGTGTGTATATATATATATGTGTGTGTGTGTATATATGTATATGTATGTTTCTATGTATATATATATTTGTGCATATATATATTATATATAAATTTATATATTTTTTAAAATATATATATATTTGTGTATATATGTATATATACATATATATGTATATATATATACATATATTTGTGTCAGTAGGTATACTGTATATATGTATGTGTGTGTGTGTGCGCGTGTGTTTGTGTGTGTGCATATATGTAAATATATATCATTATTTATATTGCCGGTTATCTTTAGGTGTTTGTACAGATTTAAATTAGTGGTACATTTAAATTCCAACCATTTTAATCACAACCCTTTTTCACAGTTTGTGCAAACCCTGTTTATTGTGGATTCATTGCATTTCATATTTTCTTGCTGACTCAATGGGGTTTTTCACAGATGTTTTGATTGATGTTTTTAATCATAGGCTTCCTTCACTGCCAATGCTGGTCTTCTGAGCGGTGTTTTGCAAAAACGTTGCGCTCCTTCCTGGAGTGAGTAGACCGAACCATTCATTGATTTTATGAAGCTGCCAAACAATCAAACGTAGAAGTTAAGAAGGAGAGGAAGTGAACTGGTTTGGTTTTCTCTGGCTTTCTCACGGTTTTCAGCTGTTTTTATTTCAATTCTGTTCTTTTCAGATCTACAGAAATGTCGACGTTTCCTGCCCCGTCGACCTCCTGGTCGCCGCCGATCCTGTGCTTTGGAGGAAACCTGGACCTTGCGGCGAAGGAGGAGGAGGAGCTCGGATATACCTGGATGGTGTGCGAAAGAGCAGCCGCCTCAGCTCAGCGTAAGCTCCGGCCCGCAGAGAGGAAGCTAATCTGATTACAGCGGCAGGCCTGCCTCCCTCTCGACGAATAGGAGCGGTCCGATTCCCCCCCCCGGTGCCCCGAGGCCCGGCTGGAACCAGACCCGCCGTGACCGGCTGAGGCCGACATAAAGAACCAGCTCTGACATGAACACCCGTCACTGATTAAATCCCCGGGTTGATGTACAAACGGCCGGTATGGAGGACTTTAACCCACGACGCAGATGCTCAGAACGAAGAGTGGAGGTCATTCCATTCCCCGAAACATGTCGCGTTCACTGACAAGACGGGAGGAAGTCCATCGAACTGTCCTCGCCGTGCCGTTCCTCACTGGACGGACACGCAGGGCGTCCGGTCAACATTACAATTCCAACCTTTCATACCGTATTTTCCCCTGAATATAAACCGCACCGGCTACAAATGAACACATACGTGTACATAAATAAGCCGTACTTGTCTCTAAGCCGCGGGTGTCCACGTTGTAACCTGAGATATTTACACAGAAAGATGTGACACAAGACACTTTTATTTGAAACTTTTAATGAAATCCACATCGGTAACATCCACAAATACCTACTTGAAGTGCTTTTTTTTTGCGAACAGTGGCTGATTTGAAGCGATTAATAACAAATAACACGAGGAAAAGCCCGTCCCTCCATGCGCTTTCTATCGCCGCTTTGTCCTCCTCCGGCTGATCGCTAGCTTCGTCTTCTTCCTGCGCGCTAAAAGCGTTCTTTGAAAGCCAGGTCCATCGCCTTTAGCTTAAAAGCTGCATCAAATGCATTTCTTCGTGATGGGGGTGCGTGGATGTAGCGCCATTTCATTGGTCCATTGGTGTGACGAGGCTAAACGTTTTGGCGGCGTGAAGCTCGGAGAGCAAATCCATAAATTAGCCGCATCTTTGTTTATGTTCGGGAAATTACGGTATATCTACTGGTCGTTTTTGGTCGATGGTTTTGACCTTGTGGTGCAGCTGAAAGCTGCGAGCGGCAGACATCTCTCGAAATATCCGGAAACGTTTGACCAAAAGGCGATGTTTGGGTCGAATGGGCGCGGCGGGACGGTCGCTAGCGCTTCTGCCTCGCAGCGAGAAGGTCCCTGGTTTCAAACCCGGCCTTTCTGAGCGGAGTCTGCATGTTCTCCCCGTGTCTGCGTCGGGTTCCTCCGGGTTCCTCCCACCGTCCAGAGCGCTGATGTCACCACTGCCAAAGGAAAAAACCAGCCGCACGTCCGACGCTATTTGGATTTACATGTAAGTATCTTCATGTTACACCTTCATAACTGCTTCTTTAACCGCTTGTGACGAACTGTTTGTCAATCAAACTCCATTCATCCGCCCATCCGTCCACTCCCGCCAACAACCCAAAAGTGATATATTGCAATACATTTCAAAAACATATTTGCAAAAAAAAAAAAAAAAACATGATTAAAAATGTGTTTTACATCCCTTATCATTTCCAGGGATTGTAAAACAAACTGAAATTGGACCTTTAACTAATTCATTTTTCATGCCAGTGAAGGTTCCTCAACTGCAAATACATCCTGTTATTTTTTTTTGGGGGGGGTGCTTTTATTTTTTTTTAATCTTATTTTATTTTCCTCGTCAGTTTCCCTTTTCGCTTTTTCTTTTTTAACCAGAAACCCCGGTTCTTTAAAGGAAAGTGCTTCTGGGAACGACCACAAAGCCTCCTTTCTCTGCCGCCAAACCAGAGGGGATGAAATAACACATGGGAAATTATATTAATAATAAGAAATTAAGAAAGCAATGAAGAAGTAATCACTCATGAAGGTTGGGCGCACGTCCACACACACACACACACACACACACACACACACACACACACACAGCACCCGGAGTGTGTTTTTCAGCCGGGTCAAATCACGCCTTCTCTCTGGAAGTTTATTTTCGGATGATGACGGACCGACGCGCTCGGGACGAACCCTCGCCTCCGAGTCCGTCACCAGAAACTTCTCCAGGTAGGTTCCGGTCCTTGCGCTTCTCCGTGGCTCGTCCGGTCCAACGTTTCGGACCTCCAACGGCCTCTGATGGCGTTGAGCGTTAGCCTAGCACAAGGCCGCCCTTCCCTATGCGCGGCTGGCCGCTGTCCTCCGCCTGGATTTGGACTTTTTTGGCTCCCGTTGGTCTCCGTGGAGGTTCTAAAACGTCCTCCAACATAATGTTCTGAACGCTCTCTGTTGCCGCGAGTGGTTGAAAGCCGCCGCCGAAGGAGCATCCGGTGTGACAACAAGCCGGTCCGGCTCGCCGCACGAAAGCAAAACAAAGCATGGAGTCAAAGAGGAGGCGCGGCGCTCAGAGGGTGTGCAGCAGGTTGGGGTCGTCGTAGACGCGGCTCCGGTCCAGGGCTGTGTTGAGGGAGCTGTTCCGGTACATCCCGCCCATGGAGCGCTCTTTGGAGAACTTGTTGGATTTGGGGTGGTAGGAGTGAGGGAGGATCTCCGGCGAGGGCGGGATGCGTCCGTAGTCGCTGGCGGAGGTCCTGTAGAGCGGGTTCTGGGGTTTGGCCCACGGGGATCTGGGCCCGAGGCTCGTCACCTTGGGCGAGAACATGCACGAGAAGACGGGGTTGCCCGGGTTGTTGCGCACTTTCACGCTTTTCGCCTGCGTTTGCTCCGAGGTGGCCATCGGCGTGGCGTCTGCGGCTCGGGGAGGGGGAGGCTGTCCTGCCGTCGCTGGGGTTTCTTCTCCCTCGGGGTTCACTGGGGAAAATCTTCACGCGCCCTTTTACAAATTTGACCTTACAGCTAAATAACGCTCCCCGTCTTTCGCTTCACGGGCGGCTGTGATGCGGGAAGCCTGCGGCGGCGACCCGTTGTGATTGGACGTCCCGCCTTTTAACACCGCCGCGCTGTGTGACCACGGCGATGACGTCGCCACGGCCATTTTAAAAGACGGCCCAGGAAACGGGGGGAAGGTTCTGCGAACACAAAACGCCGGCGCCGCAGGCCGTCGCGCTCGCTCTGTGATGCCTCGGCCGCATCTGATGTCACCCGAAGACTCCCGACTTTAGAGCCGGCGCTTTTTGGTGACGACGCTCCGCGTGTTCCAACCCCGGCCTCCCTCCTCCCCGGGGCGCCCTGTGACATCACAGAGAACCCCGACATCGAGGAACCCCACCGAGAGCCAACTGGGGTGGGGTGCGGCGCATATGAAGAAGGAGGCGGAGCGACCGTCCGAGGAACCCAACGTTCGTTCCCCGGCTCCTCCCAGTGTGTGGAAGTGTTGTCGAGCGAAACGCTGAACCCGGACGGCAGGCAGCTGCTCACGGTTCGTCCATGATGGCTTCAACGCAGGGAACGAGTTTTCTAAAGTCTACGTTGCTATCAGAACAGCCAGAGAATAGGACATTCGAAGGTGGGCGGTGGGATTTTACGGGAAAAGCGGCGCAACCTTCCAGGGGTTACGCGGGTTTGGAACAAAACGAAAAGAAAAAAAAGCTAAGTCGGTGAGGTTGTGTTTAGTAATGAATGCAGAAGCAGGAGAAAACAAGGGGAGGAGCCGCTGGTGGAGGTCCGAGGTCCAAGGATCCAAGGATCCAAGGATCCAAGGATCCTAGGTCCGAGGTCCAAGGATCCAAGGTCCAAGGATCCAAGGATCCAAGGATCCAAGGATCCAAGGTCCAAGGATCCAAGGATCCAAGGATCCAAGGTCCAAGGATCCAAGGATCCTAGGTCCGAGGTCCAAGGATCCAAGGTCCAAGGATCCTAGGTCCGAGGTCCAAGGATCCAAGGATCCAAGGATCCAAGGTCCGAGGATCCAAGGATCCAAGGATCCAAGGATCCAAGGCAAGACCGGAGGAGAGGACGGCGAGATCGCCACGGCGACACTTTCTCCAGATTAAAACCCCCACCTGTGATGTCACACACCTTCACCCCCCCACCCCCACCCCACCCACCCACGGTGACATCATCCCATGCAAACACACACAAACACACACACACACACACACACAGATGTTTAAGATACGGCACTGATTTTATTACAAAAAAAAAAAAAATCCCTTGCGCCGCAGGGCGGAGAGAAAGCACCTTTTATTTACAGTTGGTGCGTTGTGACATCACAGTGACATCATAGACAATCGGCGCCCCTTTAAGTGACATCAGACCCCCCCACCCCTTTGGTCGCAGAGACGCCATTGTTTAACACGACATGAGCGCGGGGTGAGAATAATAAAGATACAATGTCAGAAAACAGCAAAGACACTGAAATGACAGATCAGGTGAAGATCCGTGTTTGTGAGAATGAGAGGATTTGAAGGGAATGTTTTCCAGTCAGTGGAGTGGCTAAAATGAATCGGTTTGTTCCTGTTTTTATCAACACTTTATTCTTTTTGATTCGTTGACTTTCCTGTGACAATGAAGTCGGACAATGAATCCACCGGAAGGGATTTCAGATGGCTGGATAATTTTGCTTTGCAAAGAGCTTTTGGTTACAAATACATCAGCAAATAAATAAAAAAAAAGGTTTCATTTAAATCGGGATCCAAAAGATTTATTTTGAAAATTTGAGAAACGCGCCATGGACGCATGGATGCTCAGAGCTTTGGTTCCAAATACATGAGAAATACTTTTAAAAAAGACGTGTTTTATGAGTGGATTTATTCCTTAATTTATGTTGAGTTTCAAAAGATTTATTTTGAAAATTTGTGAAATTCACCGTGGGTGTTCAAAGAGCTTTGGTAACAAATAAACCAAAAAAACAGAAAAAAAAGACGTATTTTATGAGTGGATTTCATAATTTAACTTGAGTTCCAAAAAAGATTTATTTTGAAAATGTTTGAATTGAGCTTTGGTTACAGATAAACAGAAAAAATGAAAAATAAAACTGAAAGACGTATTTTATGAGTGGATTTCATAATTTAACTTGAGTTCCAAAACAGATTTATTTCGAAAATGTTTGAATTGAGCTTTGGTTACAGATAAACAGAAAAAATGAAAAATAAAACTAAACGACGAATTTTATTGAGTGGATTTATTTCTTAATTTTAGTTCCAATAGATTTATTTTGAAAACGTGTGAATTGAGCTTTGGTTAGAAATAAACAAAAAAATTAAAAGTGTTTTATGACTGGATTCGTTTCTAAAATGAACTCCAGTTTCCAAAAGATATTTTTTTTAAATTTCCCTTCCGGTTCCGGTAGCTGTGATTGACCTGGACTGTCAGCAAACATCAAACTCAGCGGCGTTGTTCCTCCGGTCTGGCGGGGTTCAAGCGGGGTTCAAGCGGGGTTCAAGCGGGGTTCAAAGCGGGGTTCAAGCGGGGTCCCGGCCGGGGCGGCGGAGGCGCAGCCCGTGCTGCATTTTTTTTTTGCAACACAAGGCGCCTCTTGTCTGCCGAGCAGGAGAAACTGAATCCCAAAAATTTAACAGTGAGGGTGTTGGTGTTTAACAGTGAGGGTGTTGGTGTTTAACAGTGAGGGTGTTGGTGTTTAACAGTGAGGGTGTTGTGCGATTGTTTTACAGCCACGAGCACAAGTTGCGCGGTTTCCCGGTAGGTCCGATAGAGATCCGATTTAAAAAAAAAAACCCAAAAGAACAAAAGACAATATTCTGATGATTGATATGGAAATAACTGACGTTCCCGAAACTCTAAAGAGCAGTGGAGAGTGTGGAGAAGAGGTGAAGAAACGGGTTCCAGCAGGTTGGAACGGGTGGAGAAAAGTGTCAGGGGTTCTATGAGATAGAAGAACATCAGCCAGAAGGAAAGGAAAGGTGGAGGAGACAGTGGTGAGAGCAGAGATGATGGATGGTTTGGAGAAAAGACAGGAGGCAGAGCTGGAGGTGGCAGACATGAAGATGTGGAGGTTCTCTTTGGGAGTGACCAGGATGGAGAGGATCAGGAATGGCATGGTAGATGTTTTGGAGAGAAGGCCAGAGATGGTTGGGTCATGGAGGGAGGGTGAAGATATTGGAATTGGAGGTCTAGATAAAGACCAGAGAGAAGATGTATGGAGAAAGTGAGAGAGGACATGAAGAGAGGAGGATCTAGAGAACAGGCGTAGATGGAAAAGGTGGATTGGCTGTGGAGACCCTGAAGGGAAAAGACCAGAGGAGAAGAAGAAGAAGAAGAGGGCTGAAACTCCTCAGGTTGTTCAGGGAGTCAGTGGGAGCGGGTCTGATGTTGGGTTGCAGACCAGGAAACCGCCGTGTCCACGTATGCAGCAGTTATGTCGTATGTTCGTGGGTCAACTCTCGACTCGACGATAGAAGATAAATCATGCTTGGGTGGTTTTTCGCTGCCTCCTGGCGCTCCCTGCTTTCCAGAAGATCACCGCTCAACTCGGTCCTAACTCGTGGCCCCGGGGATCCGCGATACCGCGTCATCGCCTGCTGGTGCTGAATTTCGAGTAAATGCTCTCGTCGATGTGGCCCCACTCGAAGCAGGGTATCTGTCTCTGTCGGTGCGACTCGGCCAGGGAGAAGTTGGTGTTGTCCATGTCCTGGCGGATCTGCTTGTTGAGCCGCGACTGGTGACGCTCGATCAGCAGCGCCCGACGCGCCGCCTCGATCAGGTCGTGGTCGTGTTGCTCGTCCACCTTCCTCTTCTCGGAGTCTCTCCGCTTGCCTTCCTCGATCTGATGCTTCTGGAACTGGATGATTTTTTCCAGGCTCTCTGGAAGCGGCACGACCTTGAGGCTGGGGTAGTTACAGGTGACGGCCACGGGGGCTTTGGCTTGCAGATGGTCCCTGGCGCCCGGACCGGCCCTTTCGCTGCATATCCGCGCCAACGCCAGATTGTAGTCCTTGGTTGCGAACGCCGCCGCTCTCCTCATCTGCACCTCGTTTTTGTCCAGCTGCAGAGCCTTGCTGTCCACGTTGACCACGTACTGGTCGTAGAGGAGCTTGTCCAGCTTCTGCCGGTTTTGTTTGACCGCCCGCTCGCTCTGCTGCTGGTTGAGCCAAGCCCTGAGCTGCGCTCGCTGCCCCCGCAGCCTCGCCCTCATGTCCGGCTCCATCGGCACCATCCCCGCGATCATGATGTGCGAGTCCGTCTGCGTGCAGCAGTCCAGTTTGTTCAGATCGGGCTCCTGCTGGCGCTGACGCGGCAGCTCTCGACGGCCACTGTCGTTTCCGGCGGGACATTCGGGCGCGTCCATCGGCGTCCCTGGCTGGACTCGGACAGCGCAAGCTGAGGCGGCGCCGACCACTTGATCGTCCTCTTCCATTTTCTCCATTTGTGATATCCGATATATCGTTATGGGACGAATGAGAAGCTTCGGTTTTTCTTCCCCGCGCAGTTCCCCGTGTACTTTTCGGGGCCCCTTTTTACTAATTTTGACATCACAGCGGTTGGTCGTGCAGGTGAACATCATCATCGCACGCTGTGAACCATCATAGCGCCCTTCCCATATGAATCACGCACTGTGTTGCCTTGAGTCACGGGCGTCCATGATGTCATGATGCTGAAGCGCAGCGACCGCGCCCAACGGCGGCCTGTCCGTGTGTGTGTGTGTGTGTGTGTGTGTGTGTGTGTTACATCACAGCTGTGAATGGGGATCCCCTCCGCT
The DNA here is from genome assembly GCA_901007705.1 of Fistularia tabacaria. Lineage (NCBI taxonomy): Eukaryota > Metazoa > Chordata > Actinopteri > Syngnathiformes > Fistulariidae > Fistularia > Fistularia tabacaria. The sequence goes on along the minus strand of CAAKHD010013119.1, from coordinate 50,263 downwards.
TCCTGTCTGAGATTGATACAGCGTCCGGCGCTCCCCTGCGTTTGACATCATGGATCCCCGCTCCGGCCTCACAAGAAGCAAAGCACAATGTCAAACTCACGCCCGCGAAAACGTCTTAAAAGGTCTGATTGTCTGAAAATAAATAAGTCAAATGCGTGCATTGACCATAAACTACATTTCCCACAATGCACGCTGATCATGTGACCTGGCATGTGACGGCATCCCACCGTTAGATTGCAGTGGATCCGCATCAAATGCCATTTTCAACAAGTGGAATTGAGAAAATACAAACGATCCCTGAATGTCCAGGAAGAGGAAAGTGGATGCAGATGGAAGAATGTTTCTAGAAAGATGGAAAGGCGAATCCATGTTTGTGCTTCGAGGAGAAAAGCCGGTACGTCTTTTGTGTCATGAGGCAAAGAGGATAATCTACGTCGGCATTTTGACACCAAACGCAGAGCTTCGCATGCTAAAGTTAGCCTCCCAGAAAAACAAAGAAATCAAAAGCCAAACTCCGACGGCAGCAGAACGTGTTCACCAAAGCAGCGACCAGAAACACTGCAGCAGTGAAAGCTAGCTTTACCGTGGCTGAAGAAACCAGAAGACAGGATTCATGTTGTAGCAGAGCACATTCTGGATTTGAAGGAGTCATAAATTCAGAGTTATTTAAATTTGGGCCGAAACTATGAAAAAAGAGATCCGGATTTTTTAAAATCTTCTGTCCACGTTCCTTAAAGCTTTGCGGTTCTTCACGGTATCACATAAAAACAGTTTGCATTGGAAAATTAAAAGTTAACAAGGAACCAAACACTGCATGAGGAAAGAGTGCTGGTGTCAGGGTTACGGTTGGGAGCGGCTGATTGGACGGCTGCGTTTCTGCCGGGAGGCTGCAAACACGGGCCAGCAATCATTTCTTTTCCAGAGAGATCGGCAATTGCTGACACAGTGGATCTCAGGTTAGTTAAGACTAAACAGGCCGCACATTGGACCGTCACCGCTGGTCTAAAGTACAAACTATGTGTTACCTGCGCGAGGACACACACACACACACACACACACACACACACACACACACACACGTCAGCCTGTAAATCGTCCTACAATCGCCGAGGACGACGGTTCCAGCAACGGCTGAAAAACCGTGGGGTCGCTTGAAACGCAGGGCTGTTGTGATCATGTGATCGGTCGGGCTTTGTCACAGCTGATTGCCGTCCCCGGGGGGGGTTTCAAACACCAGACGTGTTTGTGTTGCTTCTGCACGATTGTGTGAGCCTTTGATTTGTTTACATGCAAGATGAAATGGATGCTTTTAATGATGTACATTTGTATGGATGGACGGATGTATGGATGGACGGATGGATGGATGGACGGATGGACGGATGGATGGATGGATGGATGGATGGATGGATGGATGGACGGACGGACGGACGGATGGATAGATGGATGGATGGACGGACAGATGGACGGATGGATGGACGGGACGGACAGATGGATGGACGGGTGGATGGACGGACGGACGGATGGACGGGCGGACGGACGGATGGATGGATGGACGGACGGATGAAGGGACGGACGGACAGACGAATGGACGGACGGATGGACGAACGGACAGACGGGACGGACGGATGGATGGACAGATGGACGGCCGGACGGATGGATGGGCGGACGGATGGATGGGCAGACGGATGGACAGGCGGACGGACGGATGGATGGATGGACGGATGGATAGATGGATGGATGGATGGATGGATGGATGGACGGACGGACGGACGGACGGACGGATGGATGGATGGATGGATGGACGGACAGATGGACGGATGGATGGACGGGACGGACAGATGGACGGGCGGACGGACGGATGGATGGATGGACGGATGGATGGATGGATGGACGGGACGGATGAAGGGACGGACGGATGGACGGGACGGACGGATGGACGGGACAGACGGATGGACGGATGGATGGATGGATGGACGGACGGACGGACGGATGGACGAACGGATGGACCGATGGATGGACGAACGGACAGACGGGACGGACGGATGGATGGACAGATGGACGGCCGGACGGATGGATGGGCGGACGGATGGATGGGCAGACGGATGGACAGGCGGACGGACGGATGGATGGATGGACGGATGGATAGATGGATGGATGGATGGACGGACGTATGGACGGACGGATGGACAGACAGACAGACGGACGGACGGATGGAGTTTCCCTCGACGAATGCGTGGACGGAGCTGCGAGGTCGGTCCGTTTTTCCTTTGCGCTGGTTGTCGTTCACTCCTCAGGAGAGAATGGGAAAATGCGTCCGATCAAGTCGTCAGTGACGCCCGAATATTAACTCCGTTTCAATCACCGTCAGGATACCATGGCAACCTGTGCGTCCAGTGCGCTCATCCACTGAGGGACCCTCAGAGCTATCTTTATTTTGCTCCAGAGGTGCAGCTCTTGTTCACCAGGAGTGCTGCTGCTGCTGCTCCTGTGAACAACAGCACTGCCGACACATCGTGTTTTTAACACAGGCCGTCCTCACTGTTGTTTTTAAATAAAGGATGCACGCGATCATCCTATTTAAAATGTACAAGTTTCATCGATTCAAGGAAATATGAAGGCATGATGACGCCGGGCGACGTCAAACAAGGAAATGATGAAAAGCCTTGCTTTTAAAAATAATTTTCCCATCACTGTGCAACTGCTTTACCCGGAGGGAAGAAAAATATAAACGAAGGGAACGACGGATTGTGAGTCACAAGTCACGAGAGTTGTGACTTCGTTAAATAACACAATTCCCACTTGTTTGTGAAGAGTTCCAATTGAATATTGTATTCTGAGTCCTTTTATACATGTGGTTGAGATCGTGAACCCACATTTGACAGAGATTGTTTTTTGTCACCTTTACGACAGTGACGTTTTTACGGTAGCTGGTACGTGGGTAGGAGTTTGAGGGAAACCCTGCGAATGCTGTTCGTGAACCGGCGAGAGCTTCGTGAAGTGAGAGAATCCTTCCCTCCGTCATGTCAGTCATCCAGGTCACGGGGAATTCCTGTCGTCATCTTCTTGTCGCGGCAACTGGACCTCCAATTTCTTCTCTTGAAGACGTCTCAGCGCTTCATCCAAGAGGCTTCCTCAGTTCTAATGAGCTGTGGGGAGCATCTGAATATCAAGTGGCAGGCCTAGCTTACGGTGGCTCGTTGTGTACGTATGTTCGTTTGCCACCAATGAACAACAACCCCATTAGTTTCTGCCGGTAAACTCTTACGTTTACATAACGAGCCACCGTAAGCTAGGCCCGCCCAGCGTCGCTGTTTTACGACGTTGATCGGCGTAAAGCTGTTTGTCCAAATAATCAACAAAGTGACAGAGAGAAGTCCTCCCTCCATCGTTCCCTGAGGATACCAATTGAATTTGTTCCAGAAGTGGGTTCGCATGTCAATGTTTTGGTATCTTAAAGAAATGTTCCCCATTTAAAATTCATTTGTTCCAACCACGCCCCCCAAAAAACTCACAAAATAAGGATATTAATGCAGAAAAACCCTGAAAAAGAAGGATATTGATAATCTCATCAAAAAGAAAAATCGTGGTTATTGTAAAGTTGTAGTGTTGAAACATGAATCCTTAGCTCAGACAAAGACGAAAGTGAAACTTAACATGATTATTAGATTATACTAAACTAAACATGACAATAAACTTATGATTATTCAATTAAACTTAACTTCACGTTACAATAAACATATGATTATTAAATTAAAATCCACTTTGCTTAAATTTAGCTGTCGAATTTTAGTTGTCTTCACTAGTTTTTCTATTTTGTGATTAATTTTCCTCTGAATCACTGTTGCTGGAAGTGTATTGGAGTGGTGGGAGCTAGCATGGCTCGTACCCCGCCAGTTTCCAATTTTGATTTTTCTTTCTCTCGTATTCGTATCACGAAATTTGTTTAGTATTTCCAGGATAAAATGAGCTTGAATCGCACTTCGTGTCCTAAAAAAATTCACATATCAAATGATTTGTATCTTCAGGGGCCGCTGTATAGAAGCATCTCCACACTGCCACGTCCACCATGTTTGAAGTTCTTGTCAGGTATGCTGTGACTTTTCAACACCCATCCCAGTGTTCCAAAAGAGGTCTTCCAAAAGGTTTTCAAGCACATGAAACACCCTCTCACCAAATGGAGAATGGAGGTTAGCTAAGAAACGGTAGGAAACAAAGGCACCAAACAAAGATTTGAGAGCCCGCCATCTTTGATTGCCATCCAACAGCCTATTACTATCACAATCTTAGATATGAATTCATCGGTAGCAACGCATTTACTAATCTGTATTTTTTTTTATTTGGAAAAAGTACAAAATCAATCATTTGGATTTTTCAGCGGGGACAAAACTGGTCTGGGTGTGGAACATCTTTTCCTCCATCTTGTCTTGGTCGATATTGATGCTCACGATGTCACAGACGGAGTGCTTCCCCTGCCTGATGTCGCAGCTGCCCTTCTCGCAGTGCATGCGGATGCTAACATGGGCCTCCCTTAGGACCCTCTCGATCTCCTCCAGGTGCCGCTGCGGGTTCGGATGCACGATTGGCGTCGGCGTTTCCGCCGTCCTGGTCTCGAACAAGATCCCGCGTTTGGCGATGTTGTCCACCCAAAGGCCTTCGTAAAGCCGGCCCTTGACGGCAAAGAAGAACTTCCCGTCTCCGTCCTTCTTGCCCTCCCGCCAGCAGCCTTCGTACCAGTTCCCGTTGGCGAGATATATGACGCCGCGGCCGTGCTTCTCCTTCATCCACTCGCCCTCGTAAGTGTCCGTCGTTGTGGACATCCTTCCCCAACCGCAACGGCGGTTCTCCTTCCAGTCGCCCTCGTAGACGTTCAAGGAATTGAAGAAGTAAATGCCGTACCCGTGCCTCTTTCCGTTCTTCCACTCGCCACAGTACTTCACGATGTACTTCTTTGTGCCCGGCAGCGGTATGATGTATGTGCCGTAGCCGTCGGGTTTACCGTATTTCCACTCTCCGTTGTAAATGGCGCCGGTCTTCTTCCACACCTGAGTGCCCCTTCCGTGCCTCATGTTCTCCTGCCACTCCCCGGTATATTCGTCTCCGTTGACTGAGAATATGGTGTGACGCATTCCACATTTCTGAGTTCTACTTTCCAGGATCTTTGTGCGCAGTGGTTTGTTTTCTCTCTTTCGAATGAGCGCCATCGGGGTAAGAACCCTGCTGGACACCTTGCATATGAGAAAGAGCCATATATTCCCCTTTAACTAACTTTGAAACCCCGGCAGTTTGTCTGCGAAGCTGTGATGGCTTTCAAACTAGCGTCGCGAACGCGCCGTGTACACAGAGATTCTGTGGAGAGGCCAAAACAGCGGCGCCGCTGTGGTGCTTTGGGTTTGGTTCACAGTTTGAACACAGCGTCCCGCAAATCCATATCATAGCTGTCAGATGCTGACAAGACAGCTTGTGTCCCTCGGGGCTTCGGCAACTCCTGTTGCACAGGCGCTGATTACGACCTCCAATGTTGATCACAGAGAGAAGAGCAGATGGAAGAAGCCCCGAAAGAAGGCCGTTGTGAAGCCCGAGCTGTGATGGTGACAGCGAGGGATGTACCGATGCAACCTCACAGGAGGAGGAGGGGAAGGAGAAGGACGACTTTGATGGCTCGGCAAGTCCCTTGCAAAACAAGACCTACGCGACCGTAAGCTCCGCAGATTTGGACAATGACAGTGTTTGGCAACATGAATGCTTCAGATTGGTCAGCCATTTAATGGAAATGGGAAGGTTGTCCTTCCGGTGGGGTTGATGTGAAACAATCTTCACTCTCTTTGGGGGCGGCATTGACCTCAGTTGGGAGAGCGGATGTCTCTCCAATCAGAAGACTGGAGGTTCAACGTCCTTGAGCAAGACACTCTCCGGTCTTCCTCTAGACCTCCAATTCTAGCATCCGTCTACCAATATATTCACTACATGACCCGACCATCTCTGACCACCTCTCCAAAACATCTACCATGTCTTCTCCCTCTGATGGACTCATTCCTGATCCTCTCCATCCTGGTCACTCCCAAAGAGAACCTCCACATCTTCATCTCTGCCACCTCCAGCTCTGCCTCCTGTCTTTTCTCCAAACCATCCATCATCTCTGTTCTCACCACTGTCTCCTCCACCTTTCCTTTCCTTCTGGCTGATGTTCTTCTATCTCATAGAACCCCTGACACTTTTCTCCACCCGTTCCAACCTGCTGGAACCCGTTACTTTACATCTTTTCCACACTCTCTGTGCTCTGGACTGTTGACCATAAGTATTTAAAATCCTCCAACTTCTTGATCTCCACTCCCTGTAGCCTCACCGTTCCACCCGGGTTCCTCTCATTCACACACATATTCTTTCTTGCTGCGACTAACCTTCATTCCTCTCCTTTCCAGAGCATACCTCCACCTCTCTAGATTCTCCTCAACCTGTTAACTGCTCTCACTACAGATCACAATGTCCATGAGCAAGACAGTAAACCCCCAAATTGCCCCAGATGGTCTGGCTCGCTCTTGGCAATGCAGCCCTGCCGCTATCAGTGTGTTGTGCACCGTTTTGGAGTCACCGCAAGGTGATTACAACTGCTATGCAAGTGGGGACCATTTACCATTTCAGGGAATCCTGAATAGCTTTCTCGTGAGCGGTTTGCGTGCTGTGAAAGCAGCTGTGATTTCACAGGGAGTCTCAATGTCTGTGATGTCACCGGCGATCCGCGATCTCCCTCCACAGGCGCCGTATCCCTGATGAGCTTTGACGCGCCAGGGGGAAGCTGAGACTTTGCAAGGGTAAGAGTGGCGGCTGCGAGTGTCCAGTTTACTGCTGATAGCAAGGTTTTAGCTTTTTGTGACACAAATCATCGTAGACATTTCACTTTAGCGCGATTGTTGAGGGAATCAGAATGTTAGCCATGAAGAGACAGAGGTCTTGCTCATGTGGTTTAGAGATCGACATGACAGGAGACCACAGGTCTGAAACTGGGAGCGTTGGTGTGCAGCCCAAACCATTTGCGGCCCTTTCTTGCAGTCGCCAGTTCGGCACTGACTCGAAAAAAAGGAATGACACATCGTCCCGATCTTTTAAGCTCTGGGTAAACAAATCTGGAATTGGTCAAAAGGCGGGCGGCCGTTAGCTAGATTTGAGGAAAATGAAACATCAGCTTCGGAGGACAAGTTTCATCAGGTTTATTAATTTTAATAAAATGATTTGAACAAAATCCCACTAAGCCGGGAGCAGGGAAAGGAAGAGTCTCATCTGAATCCAAACGTCTGAGGCAAAGACAGAGCAATTTGACGAGAACTACTTTTGAAGTCCGGGGAATCTAGATTTCGTCCAACGGGAGGGGCTATAACGTTTCCCAGCGGAGACCCGATCCCACCCAAGGTCGGGGCGGTCCGACCCACAACCCTGTGTTGATGTGCTGGTGGAGGCTTCCGAGCGTCTTGCAGAATATCACCAGGGTCCCTTAGCTTGGTTAATTCACAAAACCTACAGAGTGGGGAGGAGGACACGAAGGCAGACCACCCGCTCACTGCTTGTTGGAAGTTGGTATTTCATTAAAACACCCAAAGAGCGCTCACACTACACTACCGGGTTTCCAAGTAGAAAAAACAGTGAAAGAAGAAAAAAAACATTGTAAGCACAGGATTAGTCCTCTTCACTCTGAATTCCATCAGCACAAACTAGAATCTTCAGGAACTTGTTCCAGCCCTTGCGCTTCTGCTGGCTGGTCTGATCCAACATTTGCTCCAGCTTGTCCAGCCTCAGGGCCCAGTCCTCCTCCTTGGTTTGAGAACCCAGTGGTTGGATCTCAGCTTCTCCGGGTTCTTCGTAGGCGTTGATCTGCACGTGAGGTTTGGCGGCTTCCTCCTGCTCCATGCCGCCTTTCTTCTCCCGCTCTTCGTTCTCCCGCTCTTTGTTCTCCTGCTCTTCGTTCTCCCGCTCTTCGTTCTCCCGCTCTTCGTTCTCCTGCACCAGAGGTACGCTGTCGCCGTGTTTCTCGCCGACACGCCCGGTCAGGAACTCCTCCAGCTCAGTGGGGGTCTCGATGTTCTTGAGGGGCTGCCTCAGCTGGGCGATGGCCTGCTCCAGCTGCGAGAGGACATCCTCGTACACCTCGCTGTCCTCCCTGGGCTTCAGCGAGAGCGGAAATGTGCCGTGCTGCTGGCAGAAGTCCTGAAAGGCCCTCCTGTGTCGCACGGTGGCCTGTTTCAGCTTGGTCTGACTGGAATGGAGCTTCGCCTTGATCTCCCTGAACACCTTCAAGCCGCCGCTGCCGGCCTTCATGTCTTTGTCCATCTCCACCCTCCCCCTCCAGCACCTGTACTGAGGCTGCAGGAACGAGTACAGTCTCATTATGCTCGTCATCGGACAAGTCTTGCCGTCTGGCGGAGTTGCGCTCCTTTTACTATTAATTACATCACAGAGGTCCGGGGTTTGCTGTGGGCCTTTCTCTCCGCCACTGTGATGTTTTCAAGCCTCCTCTCCGACTGTGAGGTCAGGTGGCCGTGGAGTTGCGCTTACCGTGGAGTTCTCCTCCGTCTAGATCGATCCCGTCCCGAGCGGCTCCCCTGACGACATCATCACAGTGTTAGCGTAGCTGCGCCGCTCTGTGAAGTTACAGAAACCCCTGCACTGGCCTCTCTGGCGTCCACCACCATGACTGGGGTAAGGGAAGGTCAACCACAGCATTTACTTGAAACATAGCCGACCAATCAGAAAGTCATACATTTCTCTCCCCCATCCCTCCAAGCACATCCAGCATTCAGCATTCCACTGGACCATACGTGATGAGGACACTCAACTCGGATACTTGGCCTCAGGGGCCTTCCGAGGCTTATTTGGGGAAATTGCATTACTGTTATTCAATTACACCAAAGGCCGGATGCAAGTAAAAGTATGAACCTGGTTAGGAAGTAGCCTCATCCACAGAGGAACTAAATGGCCTAAGAAAATGACTACATTCTACACTTGAAGAAGTCTTGTTTACTCACTACATAGTCTTGTTTACTTGATACATACACTGGTGGGTGCCTTTCCCAGTGGGCAGGAGCAGGCGTCTTCAGGTGTTTCAAAACCTTCACTGCGTGTTCCAACCCTCAACCACAACACCCTCCAGTTGGTGGGCCGACAATGACTTTCCAGCTAACTGCCCAGCTCTTCCTGGCCTCCGGTCTTCCGCCCCTTGCTTGGACCAAATCCAGCGAGGCACACTCCGGCTCATCTCCCATCCGACACGTAGGCTGCTTCTTCCTCTGCTCGTCCAGGCCTCGGGCCGATAGCAAACGCCATGTCGACTTGGCTGGGAAGCCCCTGTACCCAATCTCCACAGAGAACAGCCACGCCTGCTGCCCTTGTCTCTGTGGTCTTAGATTAGAGGTTGGTACTTTGCGGCCTTCCTCTCGTGGGCCTCTTCACAGCCTCCCTGCCATGGCACCATTGGCTCGATCAGAATTATCTTCTGGTCTTCGGTTGACAGTAGCACTGTCAGGCCGGAGGGCGGTTTGGACCACCTCAGGGAACTGCAACCTCCTTCCTCCGTGGACACTCATCTCTCTTGAGCTTGCGGCTTGTAGAATGCTGGGCTTGGATCTTTTGGTCAAAATAGCCCTCGCTCCTTGCTTGAGTAAAGCGATTGCTCTCTCTGGGTCTGACCTCTTCTTGCCTCACTCCCACATTACTGTGCCAGGGAGTGAGAGGAGAACTTTTGTCGTGCTGCCATCTATACCGCCCTTTGAACAGAGCTGTTTTGCACCCAGACAGTATCCGTGCCAGAGTCCTCTTCCGGCTGCAGAGCTTGCAGAGTGGATCCTCTCTCCAAGTCCCCATGTGTGTAGATGTGATGGTGAAGGAAGGGTGTCATACACAGACCTCAAGAGGAAGGAGATACGATGCGTGACCTTGAGCTTTGGCCGATCCCATTTTGTCCAAGCCCCCCGGGAGCCTCCTCTCTGCTCTGGACCTCCGCTTGCACCATGTCTCTTGCATTTGCGTCTCCGTAAGATTGGAAATGAGCAGCGCCGAGGCCTCGCCGACGGATGCGTTGGTTGCGCCTCTTTGCAGACCCCAGCTGCCTGCTCCACAGCTGCTCCACGGGTGCTTCACGGCTGCTCCACTTGCCTGGTTGGGACGCCTGCTTGTCAAACCAGGTCGTTTGGTGGATATATAATTTCCAAAGTACACCGCAGAGTTTCACGGGTTCCCGTGGGGGGGTTGATCTACTGCTACATGCTATCGTGAATATTATAGCTATAATTTTATACAGCTATTAGCTTGTAACTGTTTGTGCTACTGGTGTTATAAGCATGAGATCATTTGTGCCTGTCCCTCCCAACTCTACCCCAACCGCTCGAGATAGAAGGCGGCCCGCATTGAGCTGGGATCTGTCCCAGGTGTCTGCACCGGGAAGAGGCTGCTGCTTGACGCCAAGCGCTGTCTCACAGGGGAATGCTGAGTTTCCGCCAATCATTTCACAGAAGGTGGTCCAGACCTGCTCCACATGAAAAGTGTCCAAATCTGGCTCGACAACATGAACTTTTGAGCTCAAGACGGCAGCTCTGCCTTTTCCCGGGGAGCGAAAGTGAACCCCCGAGGTTGAAGTGCTGTCGGTTTAACTCAGGACCGGGCGGGCGACCGATCCCCTTCTCATTCTCACAGCCGGGCGATTTATCTTCAACTGAGATCAATTTAAACCCCATCTTTCATTTCTGATATTGAATCAACTTGTTTTTTCTTCTTTTTTCTTTTTTTTTAATTGTCCGTCATCACTTCGAGGCCTCTGAGCCGTGGAGGGCAGGGATGAGGGAGCATCATCGTCCGGCATTCCTCGCTTATATAACGCTTCATCCCTGCATTTCATGCGTCCTCGGTTTCGAATCAAACATTTTCAACATCCAACACTGTGTTCCCAAAGTAAACCCGGGATCCTCCGTGGAGGTGCGACACTGGCAGGAGGTCCTGCTCCAATCAGCCGTGCACGGAGGGAGCAGCACTTAGCGATTGTGCATTGTGAAAGGGCTCGGCCGTGATGTCAGCATCGCCACGCAACCGACTTAAGCTAATCCTTTCCTGTCCTTATCTGACATATTTATCTGCACTGCAACGTTCTTCGTCACGGAGCCGACCTTCATCGATCCCCTCAGAAGGGCGGTTTTGATTTCAAATATTCAAATCTCATTTTAAATTGTACATTTTCACCAGAGATTGCCCCTTTATTTCTTTTCCCGGGCATTTTCCTGCACAACGCACACTTTAAGACAACGAAGGCGCAATGTTTCACTGTCACGGGTGCGAGAATAATACAACTACCTCCTTGCTTTCACATGTAAATGGAGCGCTAACAGTGCTAACTTTGGCATGAACTAAATTGTCGCTCTTACTTGTTAGATGTTTACATTTGCTCTTTGTTTTTGTTTCTTTGCTTCTTCTGTGTGTGTGATTTTTATGGCTTGAAACCGGACCCGGGTCCTCATTTCCGTCCACAAACTGTCAGGTGTGCTGCTGTGACAAGAAAAGTTCCTTGAATCCTTGAACCTTTTCCAAACAGCAAGGAGATGTTTTAATTTTAATTCTTTTATCTTTGGATTTTTTTTTTTCACCTGTTCAGTGGTGAATTGGATTCAATCCCTTTTGACCTAAAACGGCATCCGTGAACAAACGTTAAATCTAAATATATTGAGATATTTGTTAGTTATTGTTTCATTCGTCGTCTAGAATGAAAGATCCCTAATGATCCTGCAGTCCTGGGAGCCGCTCTTGGATGGATTCAGTTAGGGCTTCGAAATCAAATGTATTTTTCTTTAATACTCCGATGAGTTCTTGCACAATTCTAAGGATTATTTTTGAAAATGAAAATGCCTTTTGGTTTTTTTTTTTTGGGGGGGGGGGGGGGGGGGGGGTTTTTAAAACCCTTTCCCCCTTTCACAAAATTTTTTTTTTTTTCGGTAAAAACTTAAAAAGTATTTTTTTTTTTCCCCCCTAAGGGGGGCGGGGGGCCCCCCG
>CAAKHD010013119.1:5867-16934 GCA_901007705.1 Fistularia tabacaria | reverse complement strand
TTTATTTAATGATGAATGAAAATAAGAAATGTTCAAAAAAATTCAGAAAGGGCTTTTGATAAATGGACTTGAAGTTAAAAAAAAAAAAAAAAAAAAAAAAAGAAGCTACAATTAGAAAAATATAAAGAGAAGATCAGGTAAAAGAAGTATTTCATATATATATATATATATATATATATATATATATGAAGGTGTGAAGAAAGCGTGGAGCTGGGAGCCTCACCGTCGGCCGACGTGTCCCAGTAGCAGGAGTTGGCTGTGTGGAGGCCTCCGCCTGTCCTCTGCATCAACGCACAGGTAACTGAACACACACACACACACACACACACACACACACACACACACACACACACACACACACGTTTGGAAAAACACATATCCCATTTTTTTTTTTGTTTTTTTTATTTTTTTGGATAATTTTTATTTTTATTTAATCTCTATTTAATTATTTCAGTCTCGTCCTCTTTAAAGAACAACCAGAACTTTAAACTCATTCGTAACTAATTCTGAAAAAAACAAAACAAAAAGCTTACACACACACACACTCACACGAGTGTGATCACGTGACACTACTGGTTCAATTTGGGCTCTGCACATTTGAAAAGATGCTATTTAGGCGTGGAGTAACTGTCTAAAAAAAACAAAATTGCTTAAAATCTGAAAGAAATCAAAGACTATTTCCTCTTAAATCAACTAGTAATTAGAGATAATGAGTTACTTCACAACACTGTGTGCGATCATTTCAAAAATAAAAATGATGCAGATGAATTGATCACAATACACACCCATGTACTTGTACCGCTTCCCCTGTTCCATCAGCCGCTGGATGCAGCGCTGCAGGATACAGGACGTCCAGTCACTCGCCTGATTCGGGTTGTACTCGACAGTCCCGATGACGTTCTCTATACACTGTGAGAAGGACGTGTGTGTACACACACACACACACACACACACATAGAGTCAGCTGTTAAGTCATGAGGCAGTCACTGGCGTCCCCTTGCAGGCAAAAGGCTGTTCTGAATATAAAAAACCAGAGAAAATGATTTTTTAACCCCTCGATGGTTGGTACTCAAAACAATGTTTAGTCTTTAAATCCTCTAAGCCGTTCCCCGCGGACCTCGTTCGACATGAACTGTTCTCTCTCTTTACTTCGTAATCCGACAAGTGGTGAAAAAATAGGTTAAAACACCGAATTGTTTGACTTGTTATTTCACTACATACTCAAAGATTATATAAGCTCTTTTAAAACATAGACTTTGGTCTATTCATTGATTGTCACAAGTGCCAGATTCGTATGTGAAATTTTGTTTTCCAGCTATTCCATTTCATTTCCACATCTAAATGTATGAGTGCCCAATTATTTTTTTTTATTATTATTATAATTAGCTTTTGTTTTATTCAAAACTCCTCAGGCTGTAAAAGTCACACGGATCTCTGAGCCTCCGTAAACATCATCACGTTCACCTCCATCTCCAAACCACCTCCCACAGATTTACCTCCTTGACGATGTTCTCGGCCTCCTCTGAGGGAAAGGAGCTCTGGAACACAGATACGTCTGAGATCACTGATCGACATTTGGTGTGCAGATAAAATATAGAACACACATTTCTCAAGGCCCCCCCAATAAAATTCCCAGGATGGGAGTTACCATGAATAAACACAAATAGGTTTTGATAGACTTTTATATATGATTTTTTAAATGGTTAATAACAGGGTAGGTCATGATAAAGATCAATAGGATTTCATTCACATCTACCATTTTTGCTGAATCATACAAAAGACTGGTATATAGAAGATACAATGAATTAACACATTTAAAAATGCTATTCAAAAAAGACATCAAAGATATACTTATGCACTGGTGAATAATCATTAAATGTTTTTTCATTAATATCATTTTGCTGTTTTTCCTAAAGAGGCATTTTCTTTTTGAAACATTTAGTCAACACAGTTAGCATAATCAATGTTCCCCATTATCATTTCTGTCATTTAAAGTTATTTCTTCTTCTTATCATAGCTGATTTGAAAAAGTCTCCCAATATATCTGTCAATTCTTGAAAATGTCTACAAATCAAATGATCACGAAAACATCTTTATATAGACAATCCGCTGTTTTCTCCTTGAGACGAGTCATTGCAAGTTGTCTAGTCACCTTTTTTGGAGGGGCAGAAAAGGTTTTCTGATAGACAATGGCTATTTACAGTTAAAAACCGATGGAAAAAAAACCCAACTCGAACTACATAACAGTGCATTTTAATTCCGCTTATCAGTAGTAATGATAATATAATAATAATAGTAATAATAACCCAAGAGGACAGCTTAATAACTCCTTATGGGCGTGTTCCCGAAGCTTTATACAGACACATCCTTAGGATGTGAAAATAGTTTTAAGCCTCCTGTCGGGTGTTTGAAAAATAAATAAATAGATAAGTAATTAAATATCCAACTATAAATATGTTTAAAACGGTTAAGCTGAGGTTTAAAACTAAAAGCGGTAATATCAGCCTCAGAGGCGCTAGCATTAGCCGAGTTAGCTTTAGCCGGGATGCTGCTGCCCGAGGTTGCACACTTCCTTCGGCGGCGAAAATAAGAAAGTCGGAAAAGCGACACACCTCGTTGTGATTCGCCTCCATCCCGGCTTTCTGTTCCGCGGCGGACTGGTTGACGAGCATCAGCTGTCCGGCTCCGAAAACCGCAGAAAGAGACAAAGTTGAGCTAATTTCGGACGGTGGCAGAAAAGCGAAGGGGGGGGGGGGAACAGTCGACGACGGCCTTAGGGGGGGGGACACCAAGCGGTCGGGTCGCTGCTGCCCCCTAGTGGAGGGAGGCTGAACTACACATATGAGGGAAATTCAATGAACTCCGGTGATCCCTCGTTAATCGCGGGAGTTACGTCTGAAAAATAACCCGCGATAGGCGAAATCCTTTTTTTTTTTTTTTTATTTTTTTTTTTACAATAAGCAAATGTTTTAAGGTTAAATGAAGAAGGTTGATTCGCTGTGGCGACCCCTGAAGGGAAAAGCCGAAAGGAAAAGGAGAAGAAGAAGAATCAAATTTTTTAAGGTGGCAAAACCCCTCGCTACAAACTTTGTGCACTTTTCTTAGAAAGGCATTAACATTTTCTCACATTTCTCTTTTTAAAACACTCTCAAAGTTAAAACCTTCGTAGAAACACACGTAGAGTATTATACAATGACACTAAAGACCAAAATCTGTTTTCAGGCCCAAACATTTGTTTGAGAACTAAAAATAGAAAGTTTTTCCTATGAATAATAATGATTGGTTTTAGAAATAACGAATTTTATGTTAACAGGCAACGTAGGAGGTCGGACACATTAGAAATGATTAATAGTGACTCACGTGTCATGTTCTTTTTCCTGGAGTCACTGATCCACAAAGCGAAAGCAGACTCCATCCTTACCATGATCTTGTTCTGGACACTTACAACCCTTTTTTTTTTACAACCCACTTACTGCTGCTGTCGTCCTCGTGTTATTTTATCCCTCCTTTATGGAGCAAACTGTAGATTCATTTATTCCGCAAATGTGTCAAGCTGAAAGCATTCTGTGCTGTACAAGAGACACCCTGCAGAGGAGATGGATGGACATCTACTGTCTGATTATCTAATTAGCCTAATTATCCATTGTTGTCAAATATCCATCAGACGACAATCTTGCACTGGTGGAGATAGAGCTTATTATCCAATCAAATATTATCACAGCTCTCTTTAAAATACAAACTTGGGTACAAGCACTTCAATCTGACATTGAAAAACACAAGTAAATAAATAAACTACATTTTGAAAATTGTCTGGAACTGAAATTTAAAGCTAATAGTTGATTTTTTGTGTCTTTTCTTGGCTTCCTGTTCTTTCTCTTCGTTGCCATGAAGGTAAAGCTTCTACATATCATGTGTGTATGTGATGTTAGCATAATAATAATACAACGCATGTATTTTTCCACTTTTGAATGACCTGGTTTCAGCGCGTCTCACTAATTTTGAACATTTCTATGCTCCTGAAATTGTATTTTTTTTCTTTATTTCTTTGCCCTTGACATATTTTTTGGACTGATCTGCAGAAACTCATTTTTCATTGTCATTTTTTTTTCCCCCTAGTTTTATAATTTCACACGTCAAGCGATTTCAACATCAAATATCAACAACTTTCCACTTTGAATGGATTTTGTGTGAATAAATGTGCAGGGACACATTATTTACAACCATCGCTACTCATTTCCTCAGGAATATTTATTTAGCAACGGAGCAGACTTTGGATTTTGTCGAATAAAGGCCTTCTCAGGCCAAGTACGTGGGTGAATATTCATCCTTTCACGTTCCTCTGTAAAATACATGATAACTGACATAAATCATGAGTAAACAAAACTCACTGTGAGGCCAAACACGGCTTGTCGTGGAAGTTTCAAGTCTTTTTAATCCGTGTGCGGATCACAGGGAATCCTTGGTATTAAATAGATCTTTTTTTGAAAAAAAAAAAAAAAAAAAAAACAACAACATCGGAACACTTTTATCGGAAAAAGCAAACGGGGCTGACATGATGGTCCCGCGTGGGGAGTAGAAAAACTGCAGTCGCGTCACACGAAAAGTGCAAATGTGCTCCGGGGACACAATAAATAAGGAAACGCGTATCAGTCCAGGTGTAGAACGCACACACACACACACACACACACACACACACACACACACACACACACACACACACACACACACACACACACGTTGAGGCTCAGCTTGTGGGCATACTGGTCGAGCTGCCGGTCGGCTGTAGGTCACTTGTGAAGGGGTTGGGGGGACTGGTCCCTGGGCTGGAAGGCGCTCTCTGCTCACAGGATGGCGCAGGCCCCCGAGCGAGGGCCGCCGTCTGCGGCCCCGCCGGCCGCCTGCTGAGCCCGGGACGAGGACAGGCGTCTGAAGAGTGACAGCTGCCACAGAGGGCGAGAACAGCGTTATCTGTACATCCCCGCGTAACGTTGAATCCTTATTAACGTCAAAGAAAGGAAAATCGTAAAAAGAAACATAGATCAACCCCGCAACAAAGAATAACTTTATTAACATTGTTTTTCGGTCTGTAACGATAAGATTTAAAGCGCATCAATTTGCCTTAAATTAAAAAAAATCAAATCCTTATTTAGACTACAAACATTTTTTGACTGACTGAAGCATTCGATACTGAAAAATAAAATGTAGAATAAAATGAATACATAATAATAATAAATTCAAATTGATCAGCAACATTAACTCGGTAGCACAATACATAAAACACTTTTACCGACAAAATAAAAATGAATAAAACAATTTGTGCTGGGTTTTTTTGTTTGTTTTTTTCATGAAAATGAGGTCAGGGAGCACGTTTTGCAGTTTTCTTGCAGCTTTCTGAAGCATGACGCGGCGACTCGGCTCCTGCTCAATGTCCAGCTGGGACCCGTGCTTTTCGTTTGTCTCATTATCTCCGTCTCTCACCGCCTTTCTTGTCGTCCCTGATAAAATATTTTTTGGGTGCCTCCTGCTATGTGTGCGAACTCTCGTTGCAAAATTGAAACCTGCACCGTGGTGCTAACGCTCTGCGCGCACTCTGACAATGAGAGCCGCCTTGTGTGGATGTGCAATCCCACTTTATGCTAGTACGAGTAGCAATGACAGCTTGCATTCCAGCATGTTGCTACGATGCTTCATTCATGTCTCCAACCCATGTTTCTCTGCCCATGTCTCCTTTGTGTTTTGTTTCCACCATGTTTCCACCCATGTCTCCATCCATGTTTTCCCTGCCCATGTCTCCACTCCTATTTTTTTTCCAACCATGTCTCCAGCCACCTTTCTCTACCAATGTCTCCACCCATGTTTCTCTGCCCAGGTCTCCTTTGTGTTTTTTTACCACCATGTTTCCACCCATGTCTTCACTAACCTTTCTCTGCCTGTGTCTCCACTCATGGTTTTTTTTTCCCAACCATGATTCCACCCATGTCTCCACTCACGTTTTCCCACCAATGTTTCTCTGCCCATGTCTCCAAGCATGTTTCCACTCAGGTTTTCCATCCGTGTCTCCGCCCGTATCGAACATCCATATTTGATGTTTTAGCCATTTTTGTTTTGCACCCATTTTTCTTCTCTGGATGAACGTGCAGAACGGTCGTGTACAAATGTGTCCGAGGACTGCCGGTCTACCTTTTTGCCGGGTCCTGATTGGCTGTTGGAGCCGCCGTCCTCCGTCCCATTGGCCGGCTGGTCGGCGGGGGGGTCGGGCTGCTCGCTGATTTCTTCTCCTGCGGAGAGAAGACGCGTGGACCTCAAAAGGTCCTCCCGATTTATGTCTTCAAAACAACGGCGGTGAGTTTACCTCCCTGCTCGCCGTCGGGGACACACTCCTCCTTCAGCTCCTCGGCCTTCTGGAAGAATCCACACACTTTCACGTGAGAAGACGAGCACGCGGACACGGAGCGTCAATCAGCGACTGCTATTTACAGCGACTTCTGTCGTCTCCGCCGTCTCCTCGTCCGGACTCGGTGACGACGGCTCCTCCACCTTGTGTTCCTCCTCCTCGTCCTCCTCCTCTTCCTCGTCCTCCTCCTCTTCTTCTCTGGTCCGTGTCTCACCGGCTTCAGCACTGAAATCCTGAAATAAGTCAGAACAGGGTTTCAACCTTTTTTTTTTTTCCCCCCCAAAAGCACTTCGGCTAGAAGTTCTAATTTCATCGACCTTCAAAAAAAAAAACAAAAAAAAAAAACGGAAAAAATCGGACAAAAATTCCACATATCTCACAAAATAAACCAGTTTTAAAAAATATGATTCTATATTTTCAGTGTTTTACAAACAGCCAGTTGTTTTCTGTCGTGAAAGAAAAAACACACACAAAAAAAAAAAAGAATTCACACAATTTTCCTTGAGGAGTGCGGAGACACAAAGAACTAGGATTCTCCTGTGAACACGCTTCAGATGTTGGAAGAGGAGCTCCTCCGGGCAGGGGGGTGGAGGCCGGGATTGGGAGGGTTGGAGATGACACAGGGAGCCAAAGAGGCAATGGGGTGGGAGAAGGAGAAGGAGAAGGAGAAGAAGAAAAAAAAAATCCCACCTGCTCCAGGAAAGCGACCAATCAAAAGACGGGGGACAGCGGGCTCATCCTGCGCTGGGTGGAGGTTCCTCACCTGTTCTACTCACTCTCCACCCAAACTACGGACTCGCACTTCCTCCTGAGAAAAGGCCCCGACGCTGGAGCTGGACGTTTGCGGTGTTTCGCTACCTCACGTGCTGACGCACATTTACGATCTCGCCGCGGGGGTTTAGTTTGGAGCGGCGCGCTTAGAAATAATCAATGCGTTGGGAATGATTTTCATATTTATCAGCGGCATTCCTGCGCCCTCCAGTTACTACACAGCAGAAGAAATGACATCAGATGCATATGGGCGGAAAAAAAAGGTGACGGGTGATTTATTAAATTAGAAATTAAAACGAAAAAAATTAGAAACAAGAATAAAATAAATTTCTATTAAAATAGAAAATAAATAGGAAAAAAAATTAGAAAAAAATGTTCTATTAAAATAGAAAATTAATAAGAAATAAGAAATAAAATTCGATTTAAATAGAAACTAAGAAAGCATGATAAAGAAGAAGAAAAGAAAAGAAAAAAATCAATTAAAATAGAAAATAAATAAGAAAAAAATAAATAAGAATAAAATAAATTTCTATTAAAATAGAAAATAGGAAAAAGATTTTCCTATTAAAATAGAAATTAAATAAGAAAACAGAAGAATAATTTTCTATTATTATAGAAAATAAATAAATAATCCTTTATAATAGAAAATAAATGAGAAAAAAATAAGAAATAAGAATACAAAAATTCTATTAAAATGGAAAATAAATAAGAAAAAAATAAGTCATAACAAAAATTAATTTTGTATAAAAGCAGAAAATAAATAAAAACCATAGACCTGCACACAAAATAAGTCATTAAAATTTCATTTGTGACATGATGAGCGTCAGCCAGCGGACGATTGTTTTTAGAAAAGAATAACACAATCTTGCACATTATGGGAGAAAAGTTGGGGGCGTCGGGGGATTTTGGGGGTCCACAATGTCCTAAATGTAGTGACGAAGCTGGGAAACGGAAAGGCATCGCTCGTCGGACACCTCGGACACCTCGGACGCCCCGTCCCCGTCCCCGTCCCCGTCCCCGTCCCCGTCCCCGTCCCCGTCCCCGTCCCCGTCCCCCGCAGCAAGCACGGACGGAGACGGTGCTAGCCGCTAAAGTTAGCATCCGATGGACGGCTGTGACGAGCGCGTCAGCCTGGCCGGCGCAGCCTTCTTCTACCTCAGGTTGAGGTACTGAGGTAGAACGTCGTCCCAGAAGTCCTCCGACTCCCCGGCCGTGTGACCTTTGACCCCCCGCCGGGGTTTGCCGCGGGTGAAGGTCTGCCTCTTCACATCGGCGGGGGGTTTCTTTTTGCCCTCCTCTTCTTCATCGCTCTCTCCCGCCGCCTCGTCTTCGCTCGTGTTTTCTTCTTCCTCCTCTGCCTCGCTGTCTGACTCCTCACTGTCCGGCTCCTCTTCCTCACTCTCCTCCTCTTCCTCCTCCTCCTCCTCTTCCTCGTCTTCCTCCTCCTCGTCTTCCTCCTCCTCCTCTTCGTCTGCTTGGTCTTCATTGTCTTCATCCTCAGCGATCTCCTTCGCTTCTTCCTCGTCTTCTTCCTGTTCCTCTTCCACCTCCTCCTCTTCCTCTTCCTCTTCTACCTCCTCCTCCTCCTCTTCTTCTTCCTCCTCCTCTTCCTCCGTCTGCTCTACACTTCCGTTCGTCTCCTTCTCCTCCTCCTCATCCCCTCCGCCGCCGCTGTCCTCCTCTTCCTCCTGATGGCTGCTCTCCGTCTGCTCCTCTTTCTCTTCTTCTTCTGCCTCCTCCTCTTCCTCCTCCTCTCCCTGCTCTTCCTCACTCCCAGAATCTTCCTCTTTGCTCTCCGCCGCAGGGCTCGTCGCTTCCTCACTGCCCTCCTCCTCTTCCTCCACAACCCCCTCTCTGCTCTCCCTCTCTTCATCTTCACCTTCACTTCCCACCGTTCCACTGTTTTTCTCCTCCTCCTCCTCCTCCCTCTCTTCTTCCTCCTCCTCCTCTTCCTCAGCCACCTCGTCGTCCTCGTCCACACCGGTTCCCTCCTCGTCTTCATCGGTTGCCGTTTTCTCGTCCGGTTGAAGAGTGTCGCTGTCGTCTTCCTCCTCTTCGTCTTCTTCTTCTGTGTCTTTATCGGTGCTCTTGCTGGCCTTCTCCTCTTCCTCACTAGCATCAGCACTTGTACTCTGCCCTTCCTCCTCCTCCTCCTCCTCCTCCTCTTTTTCTTCCTGTTTGTCGGACGTAGAGCTCGTCCGGTCGTCTCCTTCCTCCCGGCTCTCCAGCGAGGAGCCGTCGCTGGCGGCTGGTTTGCGTCTGACGTCCGGGGCCTCCTCGTCCTCGCTGGCGTTGCCTGCCGCGTTCGCCCCGCTGCTCTCCGAAAGCGACGCCGCGCTAAAGCGCCTCACCGACGTCGCCTCCCGGATCAACGCCGACCCGGCGGCGACTCCCGCCAGCAGTCGGTGGCGGCGGCGGGCCGGCGCCTCCTCCGGCACAGAGGCCTCCAGGGACTGAGAATCTTTCCTGTTTCTCTCGTTCTTCGCCGTTTTTGAGAAGTTCCACTCGGCTTCCGACTTTCGTTTCTCCTCCGAGCCCAGGGCGTCGCTCAGATCCAGGACCGCCGACTCGGAGGAGCCGGTTCCGGCACGCCGACTCTTCACGACGATGGGCCGGTTTTTGGCGAGCCCTTCCGCCGTCGCCGCCTTTTTAAGAACCGGGCTTCTGGATTCCGGCTCCTTCCCGCCTCCCGCCTCGATCAGCCGGCTCTTCTTTTTGGCCGGCGTGAGGCGCTGCTTGGCTAGCTTGGCGCGATTCCTCCCGGGCTTGTCCGAGGCCAGGATCTGGTTCTCTTTGTCCTCCCTCTGAGGGACGCGGGGAGCCGGGAGGGAAGCGGCGTCCTCGCTCTTGTGAGACGAGGAGTTGGACGTGAAAGCGCCCCGCTTGGAGAACTTCCTCTCTTTAACGGTCTTTTCTTTGTGGCCCTTGAACGCCTCGCTGTTCTTACCCGTCTTCTACGGCCGGCGGTGGAACAGAGGCATGCATGAGAGGCGAGGGCACATGCAGAGAGTCCAGACAGGAGAAAATCATTAGAGACGATCGACAGGAAAAAAAGCCCACCGGGTCATAAAACACTTCCCGATTCCCTATTTTACCGCCAATCGTTGCGGTCGTGTTTGACCGGGACGAGCCAATCAGAAATGCTTTGACTTTCAATATGAACGAACACACCTGAATCTTTCCTTTCAGACGACGGATGTGTTTGGTGGAGTTTTTTTTTAACGGTACCAGCCGGCGGCAGCTCAGCTGATTATGATACGTTTCTGTGGCTCTGATTGGTCGCCCCGCTTGGCTCTCCGCCTCCGATCGGTCGCTGCATCACGTGTTCTTTTTACTCCCGCTGTTTGTCGTTTTAGGGAACCGCGCTAAAAGCGGTGTGCGCTCCCTCGTCGCTACCCGCCGGGTATTTGGAGTCAACCGAGGCAGGCCGGCACGGTTGCCATGGAGATTTGCTCCCGTAAATGCCAAAGGAGTCATTTACTTTTCACATCACGGAGTCCTAATCAACAAAAAGGAGCCCTGACTCCGGGGCGGCTTGAGATCCCACTGAAGGCGATCAATAAACAAGGCATCGACTGATCGATTGATTGATGATGATGGAGCCGGGTGACGGCAGCCAGCTGGTGAGGGAAGAGCTTTATGACCTGATGCACTCCAAACAGAAAACGTGAATACCGGAGATGAAGGGGTGAGCGAGCTAGCGGCGGTGGACGTGTGCGGATTACTTTCGTTGTTGCCAGGGGAAACACCTCTTTGACCAGTTCAAATAACGTTGACAGGCTCAAAAACAAACCCAAAAAAAAAAAAAAAAAAAAAAAAAAAAATCAAAAAAATCTTACTCCGTTTCCCATGGCAACAAAATTCAGATTCATTTATATTGGGGGTCCCGGTTTTTCCCCACC
>CAAKHD010013118.1:0-36403 GCA_901007705.1 Fistularia tabacaria | reverse complement strand
CTCGCCCCCCCAGCGGGAAGGGGGGGGCTCTCCGCCGTAGGGGGGGGGGGGGGGGGGGGGGGGGGGGGGGGACACCCTCCGGCCCTTCGGGGAGATTTCCTTACTCGTCGTATCGGCGCAGGTCGTACTCCAGCCCTGAAAAGAGACACGCCAAACGGACGCGTTAGAAGCCAGAATGGGTGTTTAGCGTGTTTCTGCGCGGCGTCTACGCCACCTCTCTTCTTGCGCCGTCGGGTCAGCACGACGATAGCCACCACGACGGCCGCCAGCAGCAGGAAGGTCGCCAGGAAGTAGCCCAAATGCTGCACAAAATAGCCTCTGTGCTCGGGCAGGATGACGGTCACCACGCGGGGACTCTCCGCCTCTTCCACCCCTGGACAGAATTTGAAAAGCAAAGCGCGGGTTACGACCCCTCGCCGTCGGCGGACGCAGACTCGAGGAGAGGATAAGTGTGGTTTACGTTGCGTTCACCTCGGGGAACTCGAGCACGAACACTCGCTGTCTTTGTTGGAGATTTACGAGCGTATTTCTTTCTGCCGCGGCGGGCTAATATAACGGCAATAAACGAGATTTACAACGAAGGGCATTTCTACGAAAGACCCTAAACGCATCGAGACTCCTTTTCCCATTCGCCTCCAAAAGCCAGTCGGAGGGAAGGAGGGAGAGCAGGAGTTAAATGTCAAAACGCCGCTAATGACTCCCAGACCTGATGTCATGCAGCTGTTATTTTTTTTTCCATCCGCAGAAAAACATGGGCTGACCATGAAAGAGGGGAAAAGTGTGAGGACAGAGAGGCAAACGCCGTTATGCGGTTTGTCTGCATGTCTGTTTTCCATATTTTTCACGTCGCAAATACAGAAGTCTAGTCGCGCTTGGAAAAATAACACCTCCGGCTCGCGTCGCCTGCCAACTCGGGTGAATCCAGACAGCTCGTCCGTACCGCGCGCAGGTCGATCAGGATTATTACCGACGCCACGCCAAATCAGCGGTGCTGGAGATGCACCATCTGCACACCGAGTCCCGTCGCAGTGTGCTGCTAAGCTGAAGCCCTTTACTTCTTGGCTTAAACGGGCGGGTGGCGTCTTGAATGAGTCCAACCTCGTTCCTGTTTTTCCTGTTTTATTGTGAGCACGCCCTTTGACTTTTGATTTGGTTTTTTCCACCTCATTCCCAGTTGCACTGCATATGAAAAGTGCCATATAAAGAAATGTGTTGCCACAGTGTCTCCGCTCTGCGGCCTGTTATTTAGTGGCTTAACCCAGATCTAGAATTATAATCATTTTGTCCAAAGAGGATAAACCTGTTCTCTGTAAACACCCCATTATGATATGATAAAGTAAACTTCATCTCTTCAGCTCTAAATAAAGGCTAAACATCTCAAAAATTCATCCTTCCCTCCCTTTCATGCCTCCATGACTTCACTCCAAACATTAGCATTCCTGCGAGATGGACACTGCCAAGGTTAGCAATAGCCTAATTATTAAAAAAAAAAAAAAGGCTGTGAAATTGTAAATAACCATAAAAGGGGTGAAATATTCAAGGTTTCAATCAGCTGAGCAAGAGCTACTTTCAAGTCCATTTCAACAAATGGGTCGTGGCCGTTGCTTGTAGCCAGCTAAGCTAACTAAGCTTAAATGGCTCTGGCTGTGAATTAGCCGTGGTTCGGTGAGCCTAGCGCCGTGACCCCCGGTGCCTTCGGAATGAATGTCTAGCTTCGGTCGCACCTTCGCAGGTATTCCCCTGAGAAATGTAGCGAGGAGGCGAGCATTTTGACATTTAATTGCAATACGGACTGAGATTTTAAGGACGTTTTGTGTCCAGGCTGTGCCGCCGGACGCCAGCTTTGCCCCAAAACATCCCTGAATCTCAGTCCCGAATGCAGTTAAATGTCTAAATACTCGCCGGATTTGTGTGACTTGATTAGCTGTTAGCTATGACGCTAACAGCAGCTGCATCGGACGATGGAATTAGCATAAAGCTAGTGCCCCAAAACTAGAGTGGCTAATTCTTTTACAGCTATTTACTATTCCTGTATGTTGCTAAATATGTATTGACATTTATTTATTTTTATTTATTTATTTTTTCTCAGATTATACTTTTGCATTCCAGAGTTTATTTTATGTTACTTTATTTATATTTTTTATGTTTATTTTTTAGCTGGTTTTAGCTTTTTTATTTTTATTTTTTAGCTGTCACTGTCTTGTCCTCTCATGTTTTGCTGCTGCTGCTGCAAAACAATTTCCCAACCATGGCATCTTAAAAGTACATCTCATCTCATCTCATTTCATCTCATCTTACCTAAAAATATTTATAGTTATTTTTAACTAGTCGTAATTCTAACAAGATAAGATATTTATACAATATCAGTTCAAGCTACGTCAAAGCTTCTACAGGGATTTAACCCTCACTTATAACTAGCTAATGAGCGTGCATACAATGGCCGCCGCCTCCCAAGTCCACTCTTACGTGTGTGTGTTTGTGTAACAAAATCATTTACATTAGCCACACACACACACACACACACACACACACACACACACACACACACACACTCGGGATGCCTGGGGGGGGGTGAAGAAAAAAGAAAAGGAGGCCCGATTTGCGTGTCAACGGCGTGAAGAAGAGCGTCTTCATTGAAAAGGAGGTCGCGTTTGCACGGCTGAGCGCCCAGCAGGGCCGCTCGAAAACTAGTTAAAACCAGTCATTTCGCTTAATATCAGGATCTATTAAAAAATCTGCATGTTCGAACTCCAGTACCAGAAAAATCCAACAAAAGGAAACTTTATTTATCTCTGAATAGTGCCTGAAAAAATAAACTACAAATATTTTTTGGGTTGAAAAGGATGTAATTTTTTTTCCTTCAAGAGTTCTGGTTTTTAAAGAAATTAATATTTTTTTAACCAATCCGCATTTTTGGAGCCGGCGCCTATGTTTTGAATTTGAAAAGATCTATTTTACTTCTCCCATTAAGAAGGGTTGGGTGAATGCACGTATGAAACCGCTGGGCTTCAGGACCTCCAACAAGGTTGAGAACCTCTGATCTCCACTGACTGAACGGGCTGGTGTTTGTGTGAAAGGGCTTCACGGCCCTCCGATCTGCTCAGATGTTGAGCAGATGTTGCATCTCCTGGTGAACAGGCCTGCACACAAACGCTGAGACGCACGACCTCAACGCGGGACAATGTGGGTCAGGGGGGACGTGGAGGTCCTCCCCCGGATGGACGTCCATGGGAGCTTCTCATGTGGACGAAGACCACATAGAGGAGTCCCTTCAGCACGTCACGTCCTCCTGACGACCCTCTGCTTCCTGCTCACACTCCTCTTTTTAGCTCTTCTGTCTCTCATTTTCATTTTGTCTGTTTTTAACTTGTCTTTTTTAATTCTTTCACTTCTCTTTTTGATATCTTTCACTTTTCCTTTTTATTATTCACTTTTGTTTTTTATTTCTTTCACTTTTCTTTTTTATTTCTTTCACTTTTCTTTTTGGTTTCTTTCACTTCTCTTTTTGATTTCTTTCACTGTAATTTTTATTTCTTTTCCTTTTTTATACTTTGCTTTTCTTTATTATATTTCACATTTCTTTTTTATTTCTTTCACTTGACGACCCTCTGCTTCCTGCTCACACTCCTCTTTTCAGCTCTTCTGTCTCTCATTTTCATGTTGTCTGTTTTTAACTTGTCTTTTTTAATTCTTTCACTTCTCTTTTTGACTTCTTTCACTTTTTTATATTTCTTTCACTTCTCTTTTTAATTTCTTTCACTTTTCTTTTTGACTTCTTTCACTTTTTTATATTTCTTTCACTTCTCTTTTTAATTTCTTTCACTTTTCTTTTTGACTTCTTTCACTTTTTTATATTTCTTTCACTTCTCTTTTTAATTTCTTTCACTTTTCTTTGTTAGATTTCTTTCACTTCTCTATTTGATTCCTTTCACTTTTTTATTTCTGTCACTTTTCCTTTTCATATTTCACTTTTCTTTTTTATTTCTTTCACTTCTTTTTTATTTCTTTCACTTCTCTTTTTTAATTCTTTCACTTTTCTTTTTTATATTTCACTTTTCTTTTGATTTCTTTCACTTCTCTTTTTGATTTCTTTCACTTTTTTATTTCTTTCACTTTTCTTTTGATTTCTTTCTCTTTTTGATTTCTTTCACTTTTCCTTTTTTACATTTCACTTTTCTTTATTATATTTCACATTTCTCCTTGATTTCTTTCACTTTTCTTTTTGATTTCTTTCACTTTTCTTTTTGATTTCTTTCACTTCACTTTTTTAGATTTAACTTTTCTTTATTTCTCTCCCTTCTCTATTTGATTTCTTTCACTTTTTTATTTCTCTCACTTCTCTTTTTATATTTCACTTTTCTTTTTTATATTTCATTATTCTTTTTATTTATTTCTGTTTTCTATTTGATTTCTTTCACTTTTTTATATTTCTTTCACTTCTCTATTTGATTTCTTTCACTTGTCTTTTTGATTTATGTCACTTTTCTTTGTTAGATTTCTTTCACTTCTCTTCTTTTATTCTTCTCTTTTTTTGTGATTTTTTCACTTTTCTTTGTTACATTTCCCTTTTTTTCACTTCTTTCACTTTTCCTTCTTTTATTTCTTTCACTTTTTCATTTCTTTCATTTCTCCTTTATATATTTCCCTTTTCTTTTTGATTTCTTTCACTTTTTTATATTTCTTTCACTTCTCTATTTGATTTCTTTCACTTGTCTTTTTGATTTATGTCATTTTTCTTTTTTATATTTCTTTCACTTCTCTTTATATCTTTCGCTTCTCTGTTTCATTTCTTTTATTTTCTTTTATTTTCTTCCTCTTGTTCTCTTTTTCTCCCTCGTTCTTCCATTTTCTGTCTCTTTTCTTTTTTTCTCTTTTTCTTCCTCCATTTTCTTCTTACATATTTTTCCTTCCTTCAATTCTTTTCTTTTGTCTTTCTCTCTTTCCTCCCAGTATTTCCTCTCTTTCCCTTTCTTCCTTTCTTCCTTTTTTTACCTTCTTCCAATCTCTCCTTTCTCTCTGTTTCTTCCCTTCTTTTATTCTTACTGTCTTTTCCCTCCCTTCAGTCCTTTTCTTCCATCCATCCATCTTTCATTCAATTCTCTCTCTTTTCTTTTGTCTTTCTCTCCTTCCAGTATCTCTTTCCTTTTTCTTTCTTCCTTCCTTATCCTTCCTTCTTTTTTAATCTTCCAACCTCTCCTTTCTCTGTGTCTTCCCTTCTTTTCTTCTTACTCTCTCATTTCCCTTCTCTTCAGTCCTCTCTTTCTTCTCATTTATTTTATTCAATTCTCTCTCTTTTTTCTCTTGTCTTTCTCTTCTTTCAGTATTTCCCGTCTCTGCTTTTTCTTCCTCTCTTCCATCCTTTTCCATCTTCTATCTTTCCTTCTTTTTTCCAACCCCTTTCCTTTCTTTCTGTCTTCTCTTCTCACTCTCTTTCCCTTCAATCCTTTCATTCATCCACCTTTCTTTCTCATTTCTTCCATTCAATCCTCTCATTTCTCTCTTTTGTCTTTCTCACTTTGCTCCTTCCAGTATTTCCTGTTTTTTTCCTCCCTTTCTTTCTTTCTTTCTTTCTTGTCTTTCTTTCTTCCCTTCTCTCTCTCTCTCTCTCTCCCCTCCTCCTCCTGCTGGCTTCTGCACCTCCTCACACACACACACATTCTGAGGTCAGTGAGCTGGCAGGAGCAGGAACTGATTCAAGTGACCAAATATTCCTCCCGATGTGGGCGGAGGTTTTCTACCGTCTGGGAGAAAAACATGCACCTCTTTTCAGACCTGGGCGGGAGGAGGGCGAAGGCCGGTATCTGCCGCCGCTCGTGCGGAGAGTCTTACGTGGCTCCGGATCTTTGTTCTGGAAGACGGCGGGCGCCGTGGTGGGGCCCGACGGCGGCGCCGGTCCCACCGTCAGCCTGAAGATGCGCCTCTCGTGGCGGCCGCAGTAGTGGTGGTGCAGGTGGCAGGAGTACAGGCCTCGGTCGGCCGGCCGCAGGTCGGAGATGGTCAGGGAGAAGTCGCCCAGCGTGAAGGCGTCCTCCTCCACGCTCATCTTCTGGCCGAAAAGAGGCCCGTAGTCCCGGCGCTCCCCGGAGGCGTAGAGGTCCACCAGCCGGTCGGCCCGGTCGGGTCGCACGCCCGGCGGCTGGAAGTCCCAGTGGGCCACCTGCTGCTGGTCCTCCTGGAGGCCCTCCCTCCACAGCGACAGTCGGTTGACGCAGGGCAGCACCACCGAGCTGCCCAGCAGCACCACCAGCACCGTCTTCTCGCCGTCCCAGAAGCGCCTCTCCTTCTGGGCTGGAAGCGCAAGAGCGTGAATGTCTGCCGGAGCGGCCCGACGACCGCCGTCGCGCAAACGGACGGCTCACCTGACTTGGTCACGTTGAGCTGGATCTGAATGGACTGCTGGATCTGACAGTAGTGGTGGTGCAGGTTGCAGGTGTACACCCCTTTGTCACTACTGACCACATCTGCAAAACAACAGCATCACTTGGGCTTAGATGGCCCGTCTTTTCTCCTTGTTTTTCCTCCGTAAAAGCAACGTTCCTGCTTCAGAAAGCACAATGAACGCTTTAAATCTAGAGAAAGCATACAACTGGGAGCCAGAGAAGTATGTAAGAGTGGTGCAGGACATGTATGACAGCCGTGGGAGTGCCTCAGGGATCAGCTCTGAGCCCCCTCTTGTTTTCTATTGTGATGGGACAAGGTTGACGGAGGAGCTTGGACAGGAATCTCCGAGGGTTATGATGTTTGCAGATGACACTGTGATCTGGAGTGAGAGCAGGGGACATGTGGAAGAACATCTACAGAGGTGGAGGTGTGAAAGCTGAGCTGGAACAAGAAAGGATACATGAGGGACCCAAGTGGAACAGTGGAGATGAAGAAGGTGGAGGAGTTTGAGTAGCGAGGGTCATCACTCCAGAGCAACGGAGAGGGTGGAGAAGAGGTGGAGGAACGTGCGAAAGCAGGTGGAGAAAAGAGGATCAGCCTGATTGAAAGGAAAGGTGGAGAATACGGAGGTGAAGAGCAACCATGGTGTCTGGGTTGGAGACACTGAGCAGAAGACAGGAGGCACAGAGGAAGATGTGGAGGGTCCTCTTTGGGAATGAGGAGGGCGGTGAGAATCAGGAAGGAGTCTGTCAGAGGGACAACACGTGGTAGGTGCTCTAAAGATGAAGTCACAATAAGATGGTTTGGACGTGGACAGAGGAGGGATGGTGAAGATCTGGGTGGAAGGATGCTGAGGTTGGAGGAGGTCTCGAGGAAGACCAGAGAGAAGGTTTACGGATGGAGAGGAAGAGCACAGGAGGTTAGTGGGCGTGAGAGGAGAAGGTTAGATGGAGGCGGATGATTGACCATGGCCCGGAAGAAGATCCAGAGATGTGCCTCTCTGTCAGCCCTCTGAATCCACCTTCACTCCTGAGTCCAGGACTGACGGTGGATTTGACAGCTTACTGTTGATGACGAGGGAGAAGTTGCCATCTTTGAAGGCGGAGGTTGGGATGGAGACGCGTCCCTTGTTGAAGCTGTTGTAGACCCTTTGCCGGGCCCCGGGGGACATGTCCAGGACTCGCTCCGCCGAGTACTTGGGGTTGTTGCGCACCACGTCCCAGTGCACCACCCTCTGCCGGTCCTTCAGCCGGTCCTGCGTCCACACCATGCGGGGGCTGTGGCAGGGCAGGACGGCCTTGGAGCCTGCAGGCAGGGTGACGTTCCTGGCCTCCATCACCACGCCGAAGTTGGTGCTCTGACTCCATGCTGATGCAAGAGATAAGCACAAGGACTCAGGAAACGGAGACCGGGCGCGGCAAACAAAAAGCGATGGTGCGTCCGGCAAAGAAATTTAGAAGTACCTCCAGACAGGAACGCGGCGAGAACTGAAATGGAAAAAGAAACATGATTGATTAGACGTGTCTCCTGGCGAGGAGCGAACGCTCTCTCAAAGCATACATGTTAGACTCTTCACCCTTTGTGCATAAAGGTCCGCAGGAGCATTTGGAGCAGACCGGGTTCACCCAGAGGACTGTTTACGGAAATGATCCTGCTTATGTGGAACTCTTTTTGAAAAACACGGAAAAGATCCAAGCTGGGATGGTTTCTGGAGATAGAGATCTTCCCAGCAGGACATGTGTTGTTGTTTTGCAGACGTCGTCTTTCCCACAGTGCTGTTCTGCGGTGTTTTTTTTTTACCCCGCCGGAAAACACAGAGGCCGCATTCATCCCGGCCGCCGTCCTGGAGGGGTTCTGGGGGGAAACGGGCTCGCCGTGGCGGTAAGAGGTGACTCTCCAGTCGGGATTACAAAGAGTTAGCTGGCTAGCGACTCGCGAGCGGACCGCCGACGTTTAACTCTCCCGGAAACCTCTGAAAACAAACACAAAAGTCGACTTCTGGGTCGTTCCGCGCGATGACCTTCTGAAAACTGCCGTCCCCCGGAGAGGCCGGGGAGGCAGGCGCCCCTCCCGCCTCACTAAGCCCTGACACACGAACAAAGGAATGAAACGAAAACAAGCTTCGTGACCCAGATGTTGCAGATCTGATCCAGTCACGATTAGCCCTCTGGCGGAGGGGTCAGAGGAGGACATGCCTGAGGTGGATCAGTGCACCCACACCGGACCGGTGAAGATCTAGGTCTGGAGCTGCTTTGATGCAGCCCTTTAATCAGGAACAAATGCAGATTATGAGTTGCAAGAACTCCAATTTGTCCCACTAACACAAGCTAACAGGCAACGTCATCTAAAGCTACCGGAATGCTTTTGCCGCTTTTAAGAGCAAACAGGGTTGTATCGCAAGCACCATCTCCTTCTTTTTGTGTGCTTTGTTGACGGAACCCGTCATGGCCGCCTGTCGCGTGAGAGCTGCTCCATCACGTTTGACGTTGCGCTTCTTGCGGCGACTTCACCCCCAGAAAAAAAAAAAAAGGAAGAAGAAGAAACGCACCGCGGTCACATCACCGTGCGGCGTGATAATATTTCAAGCTGAGCGGAATGACTTCTGCACAGACACCGACCGGCACGGCGGCCAAGACCTCGCGTCGGAAAACTTTATGGACGGTCTACCCAGGGGTATAAACTTTCCCACAGAAGGTAAAAACAACGGATCCCCGCCGCTGTAATTCGGCCCTTGGACGCACGCGGGCCGGTGACTCACGGCGCCGCTAAAGACTTAACAACGTGCTGCTGAGTTAGCAGGGATAATAACACACATTTAGCCAATAACCTGCGAGTGGCGTTTGCAAAGCCAGCAGTCTCCCAGTGCGACCCCTCCGGGGGCCGTGGCGTGCCTGGACGTCCCACTCGCGCATAAAAATATGCACGGCGACGCGGAAATTCTGTGATTCACCGCGGCGAATCCGTACAAATGTACAAAGACGCATTCAGGGGGGCTGTTGACTCTGCGGCGGAGACGCTCCGCTGAGATGGCGGCCAACGCTTCCCTCGCGAGAGAGAGTACTTTTCAAGGCTTCCCGTAAAAACGGGTCGCCGCAGCGACCAGGTGGAGTTTTACAAACACCACCCAGCTGCGAGCGGGCAGCGGGAGAAGGCTCTGGGATTATCACCGGACTTCAGTCGGCGCCATCACATCTCCCACGGACGGGTGGCCGTAAACACAGGAAGGGGGGCTGTTTCTGAAGCTCATGTCGAAAACTAGCTTGAACCTCCTGGTTCCCCACTCCCTGCTCCATTCGCGGCATCTGCTCGGAGAACACGCCGATCTCCAGAGCCACACCTGTGGAAGCGGTTGAGATGGGCGGCCGGCTGAACAGATGATAGGAAGGAAAGGACTGCGCACACCTCAGGACCTTCAGGGCACATTTTTAAATGTTTCAGAGGGGTGTTTGTCGAGGCCTGCTAATCAGACAAGGGTCCTGCGGTAAACATGCTGGTAACACCCCCCCACCACCACCCCCACACACACACACACACACACACACACACACACACACACACACGCTGCCAGACACTCATTACCGACACATTTAATGGCCGGCTGCTGGATTGTGCTGACTCCTCTCTTCAGACCGCAGCAAACCAGAAACACATTGGGCTGGAGGCCATCAGGAGGAGGAGGAGGAGGAGAAGAAAAGTACCGGGAACACGAACCATCAACAGGCCGGGGCTCGTCACAGTCCATGTCAGCAGCCCTGCCCCCCCTCCTTCTCCTCTCTTTCCCTTTTCCACACGCCACCGTCCTTCTTCCAACTGCTTGAAGCAGCACGTCAGGGAAAATAAAACTACAACAATAATAACAACAAGCGTGGCGGAGGACAGACGTGAGCACAGCGTTTCACACGGACTTTAACACCTTCTCTTCAAGACCTGCGAGGAGATCACGGCTAAAAATGCAGGCTTGTGTGTTTTTCCGTGCTGCGGAGTTGAACACACACACACACACACACACAAAGAAAAACATCCAACATTACAGCTTTTCCTTCAGTTCTATTGAGGGAGGAGAAAAAAACCCAAAAGGATAAATCGGAAAACTTACTTTGGAGCAGAATCATGTGGAGGCGCATCTCGGCCCGGCTGAAGCGCAGGGGAACAGCAGAGTGTGTGTGTGTGTGTGTGTGTGTGTGTGTGTGTGGAGAGTATGCCGACTGTTCAAACACAAAACAAGTTCACGGAGCTCCAGATGTTTTGTCGTCCCCAGACTGTAGCGGCCGCAAGCTCCGCCCCCGGCGGGGGGGCTGCACCGCCTGCTGGACGCGCCCCCAACGCCCCGGATCTGGAGGTCCGGACGAGAAAAAAAAAGGCCAAAAATTCCCAGCAGAGATAAAAAAACACACACAGGACTGCAGTTTTTCTTCCCCAATAACAACATCTGGTGGGTTTGGAGAGACAAAGGAACAGGAGAGAGAAGGTCTGGTCTGCTGCTGGTGGACACCAGCCTCTTTAATAAACTCTGTTATGAAGGAAAACTCCAATCTTACTATCATGTCTTCTCGTTCTTCTTGGACTTTAACTTTCCTGGTGGACTTGAAATCAAATTCCAACTCAGGCAGAGGAACATCTTGCCCAGATGTTTTCCATCGACAGCTGCGAACCTTCAAGTCCAAACAGCAGAGAGTCTGAGCTTCACACACACACGCTTTATTCACACAGATCCCGAGCAGAGCAGCCACGCGGTACAAAGAGGAGCTGGGAGGAGAACATCTCCGGGGGGTTCTCAGTCTCTCCTGCTCCCGTGCTGTTTGATGAAGATCTTGGGCGCGCTCCATCCCTCCGGGGCCTTCTTCAGCCCGGCTCGGACCCAGATCTTCTTCAGGTCCTCCTCGAAGCGTTTCTGGGGGCAAACAGAGGACAAGCTGCTGTGTGGAACAAGGAGACCTGACAGAAGGAGGACGGCAGATGATCATCTCCTTCTCACCCACGCACACCTTAACAGCTGAGGTGAATCCTGCCATTCGTTCACTCATTCGTTCTTTATCTATCTGCTTATCCTGCACTCGGGGTCACACGGCTGCCGGGGCCGATCCCTGCTGTGATTGGACGAGAGGCGGGGTTCACCCCGGACTGATCACGGGGCCACAAAGACACAACATTCACCCTCTCATTCACACGTCTGGACAATGTCAGGTCTCCGGTGAACCGTGTTTGGACTGCAGGAGGAACCCGGAGAACCCTGAGGAACCCCACGCAGTCACGTTGAGAACATGGAGACTCCACATGAAAAGGCCTCCTGGTTGGGAGTCCAACCGGGGTGAATTTTGCCCACAGTACAAATCTAGGCAATCATGAAGGTCAGCAGCAGTAAGATGAAATATATGTGTGTGAATGAGAGGAACCCGGGTGGAACGCTGAGGCTACAGGGAGTGGAGATCCTGAAGGTGGAGGAGTTCAAGTACTGAGGCTCAACAGTCCAGAGCAACGGAGAGGGTGTAGAAGAAACGGGTTCAAGCAGGTTGGAAGGGGTGGAGAAAAGTGTCAGGGGTTCTATGAGATAGAAGAACATCAGCCAGAATGAAAGGAAAGGTGGAGGAGACAGTGGAGAGAGCAGAGATGATGGATGGTTTGGAGAAAAGACAGAAGGCAGAGCTGGAGGTGGCAGACATGAAGATGTGGAGGTTCTCTTTGGGAGTGACCAGGATGGAGAGGATCAGGAATGACACGGTAGATGTTTTGGAGAGAAGCTCAGAGATGGTTGAGTCATGGACAGAGGAGGGAGAGTGAAGATATTGGAATTGGAGGTCTAGATGAAGACCAGAGAGAAGATGTATGGAGGTAGTGAGAGAGGAGGATCCAGAGAACAGGGTGAGATAGAGAAGGTGGACTGGCTGTGGACCCTGAAGGGAGAAGAACACAGGAAGAGAAGACAAATCTATGCAATCACACTGTGACGTGTGAAGAGTTGGAGATGCAGCAGCAGCAGCAGCAGAAAGCCTGTCCAGAAGCACTGACACACAACAACGTGGCAAAGTGGACTCAGGTTGTACAGACTGAAATGTACTGAGACAAGTCTACCCCGGAGTTATTGATCAGGCAGGGATATTGATCTGCATCAGAGTTGTATTGTGCCTGCAGCGGGGGGGGGGGCACCATTCATGCTGTGAATAGAACAGAAAAACCACAGGTGTGTTTGCTGGCTGTTTGCATCACCCCTGTTACTGGATGCAGCTCTGAGCTGGACCAGGGAAAACCTTATCGATGGATCTGAACACCGTTTGACTTGTTGAACTCCCGCCGTGACCCATTCTGTGACACCGTCAAAGACACAGGAGTGCTATGAGTGCAAGAGGTTGTTTCAAAACCAACCCTGCTTCCTCCCTCTTTTGTTTTTTTATTGCATTTTATATTCCTGGAAAAAGTTCTTGGTTGAAACTCGGAGAGGAACGCGTCCACAGATGTAACTGCGTGGTGATTTGACACGTCTGAACGCAGGAGACCCTCACCTGCTTCTTCTTGCCCCTGCCCTCAAGCACTCGCCTCCGCAGGAACTTGGTACGCTTCAGGAGCTTCTTGTATTTGTGCCGGTTCATTTTACGCCGTCTGATCTGCAGGACGTTCTTGCACTGCAGAGGGCTGGCCGAACCCTGGCCGTCCTCCAGAACGGGCACGCTGACCGGCGGCAGCACCTTCTCCTCCAGCACCTCGATCTCCTCCTGGGGCAGGGCGGACTCCGGCAGCGGCGGCAGGGAGTAGCGCAGGGAGAGCCAGCTCTCCAGAGGACTCACTGAAAGTTTACGTGGCACAAGAGCCTCCTCCAGCTCCGGCTCCAGTTGGACCCATCGGGGTGGAGACGTGTTATTCGCCGCAGTTGAGTAGTTGGTCAGTTTCTGCTTCAATAAGGAGCAGCAAATGGGAGCAATGGGGTGTGTGAATCCTTTCAACACGTTTCCCTGGGCTTTAAGTGCACCTGGCCATTGAGAGGGGACAATAACGTGGGATTTAGGATCACACCGATTCTTGTGTTCATAGGGACATACTGAAGATAAGTGATGTGTTAATACTCACATGTTGTCCTGAGTAATATCCGGAGATGAGGTGCACACTTTGAGGTGAACATGGTCGGGAGATCATCCAAATAAAGTCATCGGGAATGGGTCTGCAGGTCACTGGTCTTGTGGAATAAATGCTTTGTCGTGACGGACCTTCAGTTCAGAACCCAGATAGGAAAGAATCAGCCGGTAACCTAGATAATAACAGTTAGCATCAATGAGTCAATGTAATACTACCAGATATGCCTTAGTCGAGTTCACTTTGGATCGAGTGTTTAACGCGCGGTGTGATCATAAGCTAAGTGTTGTAATGCTAATTGTGTTTTATATAAGGGGGTAAAAAAAAAAACCTGACCGATGAAAACAAGGCATTTCTTAGCTTCTTAGCTTCCTGCTGTTGCTGTGTTCGGTCAAGTACTGATGCTAATGCTAGCTAGCAATTCGGTCCAGCCGCTGACCCGCGGAGGCTTGTTTAAACCGTGAACACCACGGCTATTTATATTCATATCATAAACTACAAAAAAACACGAGTAAAGTGTTTAAGAATACGATGAAGAAATGTCACATTACCGGAGGATTTTTGGTCTTCAATGTGACTCCGGAGAAGATCACTTCCGGTACGTGGGCAGTAAATGTGATGCGTTTCCTGTTTCTCGGAGGAGACGAAGGTTCCGCCCGGACCGGTAAACACGGCGCGCTGGGTCTCCGGGATTCGTTTTTTGGAGGAAATTTACAATTTACCGCCTCACCGCACTTGTGGCAGTGGTTGTAAATTCAAATCAAATATTTTATGAATATCAGTGGTTGATTTGTTTGAACTTACGAAGTAGTTAAATGGAACTTCTCCGTGCTGCATAGCTTTATTGCAGTATTGAATAAACAATTGCTGATTGTGGGTGAATAACTGTCCAATTCCTTCTCATGGTAAAAAGCCTCTACTTTATTCCAGATATAGAAGGCGTTCGGCAAAAAAAACACAGTGTGTATCATGCGACTATCCCATAGAATAAAAGGTCATTTGCAATTGATCAGATGTTTATTACTTTAGAGAAAAATAGCTTGTGTATCTCTTGAACCATCATACATTTACTAAAACCTTTGCTTTCGATAAGTGATAGAATAACTCTTAATTTCTAAAATTAATTGTATTTTTGTGTCTAAATAGTCTAGCACATACTGTCTGAATGGCGGCGCATCTGCATTTGTCTAGAAATAATGATGTTATTTCCTTTTCTAAGTCACTGTAGCCTCACTGTAGTGGAATCGGGCCGAGGGGCCTCCCGCCTCCAGGAGAGGCAGGAAACTAGAAACTGGGCCAGACAGACGAGACAGAAGATGCAAAAATGTCTACTTCCTTACCAAGCACACCCACATCTGCATGTTTGCTCCAACATCTCAAACCCATGAGCGTGAAAACAAGGCGTCACACTTGAACACTTTGGCGTGCCGCTCCGTCAGCTGTCTCCTCGGCCTTCGCTCCGCCCACCTGACCGAGCATCTCCTGCAGCTTCAAACCAGAACTGAAAGCTGCTGAAGCCTGAAGACATGCGTTTACCGCAGAATCTGCCAAGAGATATCCACGTCTTCAGAGAAGGGCAGGGGTGTCAAACTCATTTTCACCAAGGGCCGCATCAGCATCATGGTTGCCCTCAAAGGCCCACATGGAACGCTAACAGAATTGTAACAAAATGTAATGTAAAATAAATGTAACGACTCCTTCATGTTAAATCACTCTGGATTTTATGACTCATTCAAATCCAAAATGCGACATTTGCATTTGCATAGATGTAAAAAAACATGTTCACCAGTTGCTCTGTTACAACATCAATCCACATAGCGTTTTTTTCTCCTTGAAGCACAAACTTGTACACGCCTTCCCTTCTTTCTTGAGACAGCCTTCCATCTGCTTCAGCTTTTCTCCTCCTGGATCATTTTTATTTCTCAATTCCACTTGTTAAAAATGGCGTTAACGTGGATCCACTGCAATCTAATGGCAGGAACATGATCGGCATGAATTGTGGGAAATGTAGTTTCTGGTCAATGCACGCGTTTGACTGTTGGTTTATTTTAAGACAATCAGACCTTTTAAGAAGTTCTCGCGGGCCACATGAAATGACGTGGCGGGCCACATTTGGCCCGCGGGCCCTGAGTTTGACAAATCTGATGTAGGGTCTCCTCCGGTGAAGCTCCTGCATGTGTTTGAACTGCAGGAGGAACCTGGAGAACTCTGAGGAACCCAACGTAGACACGGGGAGAACACGGAGGCTCCTCAAAAGAAGGCCGCCTGTGGGAATCCAACCAGGGTGAATTTTGCCCACAGCGCAAATCTAGGCTACCACACTGAGCTTCTTGCTGAACACTCATTGGTTAAAAAGGCGAACGAGTGACAGAACGTAAAGATCTCAGGGTTTTTATTTACAATAAAAACAACAACAACAACAGAACATTCATGTCCTCGTAAATGCTGCTCCTTCCCTGTGCGCACACACGCCGCCGGCTCGTGATGATAAGGCAGCTGAAATCATCAGCGGGAAGGATTCACCTCTTTCCCTTTTACAGAAAAGTCTGGATCGCCGTGGAAACAACTTCATCCCGCGGGCTGTCCCAGATCACGGAGGTACGGGTAAATGAGAAGAACCTTCACTCGGCAGTCGATTCGAAGAGCCGCTCGCTCCCGCGGTGAAGCCAAAATAAATCTATGTACAACGTCAGCAGTCGTTCTGTCCCTTTAGGAGCAAAGAGCTTCTCGGGGGTAATTCTGAACTTACTCTGAGGAGACGGAGCTCAACCCCCGGGAGGAGGAAAATAAATTAAAAGAGAAAATTCACAGAATCCGAAGCGACACACAACAGCTCAGGCAAGACGAGACGCCGGATGCGGCCGTAAGAGTGCAGCGTTTGGGATGAGCGCTGCCGGAGGTGCCATCCCAGGAGGAACCCTCCCAGGAGGAGATCTTCCAGGAGGAACTCTCCAGGAGGAACCGTCGGGGATGGAGATCCTAACAAACTACAGCGACGGGATGATTGGGTCCACTCTAATCTACAGGTGAGCCAACGCTGGCGTGCACGAGTGGCTGCAGGACCTTTGAATGAAGGAGGTGGAGGTGAAATAAAGCCGGGGGTGCAAAAGTTTAAGGCCATTTCATTTCAGACCTGCAGACCCTGTCGTCCTGGAGATCTTCTGCAGGTCATCACCACGTATCACATTGTACGGTTATCAGAAAAGGACCGCGGTGGGTCGGTACCCTGTGCGGCCGGTGTCGGTCCGAAGCTGTGCTTTGGGGTCTCGGGGTGGAAGGACGGGGAGGTGACTGCCGGACGTCACCGGGACCTTCTGGTGGCTTCCACCTCCGCCTGCTCTGGTCTCCTGCACCACAGGGATGTGTCTCATGGAAAAGCGTCAACAGAACACACGGCATTCTGCCAGGAGCTGAGACAGAAGCGGTCAGATCTTCAGAGTTACATATGAAACATGAACAGTCACTCCTGTGATCGAGCTTCAGCTCCTAAATCTGCTCGTCTGTCTCATGAAAATCAACAGAAACGCTTTGAATCCGTTCAAGAACCTCTCTTGTGTTCCGTGTTTTTAAACAAGAAAACTGGACTTTGAAGATAACATCTCCTTCTTCTCCTGTGGGCTTTTCCCTTCGGGGTCTCCACAGCCAGTCCACCTTCTCCATCTCAGCCTGTTCTCTGGATCCTCCTCTCTTCATGTCCTCTCTCACTACCTCCATACATCTTCTCTCTGGTCTTCATCTAGACCTCCAATTCCATATCTTCACTCTCCCTCCTCTGTCCATGACCCAACCATCTCTGACCTTCTCTCCAAAACATCTACCATGTCATTCCTGATCCTCTCCATCCTGGTCACTCCCAAAGAGAACCTCCACATCTTCATGTCTGAACCTTCAGCTCTGCCTCCTGTCTTTTCTCCACTGTCACCTTAAAAATAACATTCAGTATAAAGATCTGAATGCATGATAAAAACTGGTTGAATGAAGTGTTTTTACTTTGAAGACGGACGGTGGAGGAAAAGGTGAAGGAGGTTGAGGGAGTTTTTCATTTGTTGCTCCATCCTGAACCGAACTGACTGGCTCCACCCTTAATGCTACAATGCTATGCTAAATGTAACTTTGCTAACTTTCTGTTTTTCCAAACTCCATTTATGGACGGAGTGAATTTGCTCCTCTTTCTAAAATCTTCAAACTTGTCCGTCCACGTTCCCGCCGCACCGAATCCCAGCGAATGTCTCCTGACCTTCTCCCAGACGATGCTCTCCATCACCGTATCTCACCCACAGCCACTTCCAGAAGTCCAAAACACGCCAACTCGCTCCTTTTTCCATTCTCTGCAGCTAGCTAGCGGCGGGCGACGCGTCCCACTGTCTTTAAACGCCACTTCACGGACAGTCGGTGTCAAACGCTCGTCCCTTTCGCTCCGAACTCAGATCTTTGCTCGTTTCACAACTCAGAAATCTCCTAAAACTCCAGAGTCAATGAATGTGCTCCTAAGTCAAGGCTCCTCTGCACGTGGAGGTTTACCCATGACGTCCGTCTCACCTGAAGATGGAGATCCGGGGTGCCACCAGGCGGGCGGAGCTAACAGTTCTGCGCGCAAAAGCAGAGCAGAGACAAACATCAACCGAGGAGCGGGAACGAGGCTGAAGAAGTTTCTACAAGGTGAAGCGGGCGGTTGGAGCTCAGAAGATTCATGGATCGAGCGAAAGAGGACAGGAAGTCAGCAGAGGCTGAGAGGGCGGGAGATGATTGGACGCTCACCGACGACGACTGGTGATCCTGCGGCCGCTCCAGTTTGATCCGGATGTCCGGCCCCCTCCCTCTCTCAGGCTTGGCCGGCCCTGGGGGAGAGGACAGTGGAGGTCAGTGGAGGTCAGTGGAGGTCAGTGGAGGTCAGTGGAGGTCAGTGGAGGTCAGTGGAGGTCACCAAAGGTCAGCAGAGGTCAGCGGAAGTCAGCAGGTTGATTCAGATTATTAGCGTTACCTTTGCTTCCCCAGCGTAAAGGATAAAACCCTCCCGAGGTCACCTTGAGACAAAGCGTCTCCATAACCTTCTCCATCTCAGACCTGCTCTCCTGGAAGCTGTCCGGAGTCACGCGAGCGTGGACGTT
Organism: Fistularia tabacaria; assembly: GCA_901007705.1. NCBI lineage: Eukaryota > Metazoa > Chordata > Actinopteri > Syngnathiformes > Fistulariidae > Fistularia > Fistularia tabacaria. The sequence continues at coordinate 17,852 of CAAKHD010013118.1, read as the reverse complement.
CTGGCGCTCTGACCTGGCGAGCTCCCGCGGCTGGTGTTGCTGGCGCTGCTGGCGCTTTCCTCCAGCCAGGCGCTGCAGGAGAAGGAGTCCCGCTTGTGCGGCGTCCCGGCGGACGACAGGCTCTCCTGGGACCAAACCAGAGGAGAAGGTCAGGAGGAGGTGGAGGTGGAGGTGGAGGTGGAGGTGGCGGAGCTCCCGCTCACCATGCCGGTGTCGTAGTCCTCGGCGGCCTCCGTCTCGTTCTCCTCCACCACGCTGGCGAAGCTGCTGGCGTTGGATGAGGAGCGGGAGAGGTCCCGAGCCTCCGGGATGGACGGAGCCCTGGAGCAGAGGTGAGAACTACACCCTGGATGACTCCTCTCCAGCTCACACCTGCCTGGAAGCACCTTCACGCTGGACGGAACCCTCACCTGTTCTTGGCGCCGGCCGGAACCTCGGGGGAGCTCTGATTGGACGAGTTGTCGGACTTGGGGTCCTGGGAGACGTGGCCGCTGTCGGGGGTCTTCTGGGTGTTGGGGGAGTTGTCCCTGCTGCTGCGTGGAGTCCAGACAGTCAGAGCGGCTTCTCCTCCGCCGGACGTACGAGAGGCGCTCCTCACCTTTTCTCCTGCACCTCCTGGATGTTCTCGATACCGATGGCGCTGCTCCTCCTGGAGCTGAAGGGCCCCGACTTTTTCCTGGTGGGGCTTTTCCCCGGGATTATCAGCGACTGCCGGAGAGAGAGGAGGAGGAGGAGGAGGAGGAAGAGGCGTCTGAGACCGGAGACGTCACCGCATCAGATGGTCACCGGAGGACGCTTTTCTCAGGCCGGAAGGCGACCGTCGCAAAGCAGCCGGCAGCCGTGCTTCCCCCCGAAGCCTCGCCTCGGAGAGGCCGTTACGGTGACGGGTCGGAAGAAAAGCACCGGCGAGGACGGAGGAGGGAGTGCAGAGAAGCAGGCAGAGGAAACCCTGCGGCGCCGCCGCCCTCCTACATGAAGAGCTCGTGGCGGCGAACGGCCCGGGCTGCTTCAGGAACTCTTTGGAATGGCCTGAGAAGGTCCGGCGGACGCGTCCACGAACCCTTCATGTAGAGAAAAGAGCGACCGAACCCTCTGCTGGTACAGGTCGCTTGCCCTCGTGCGCCGTGCATGCCGCGCACGCCGTGCACGCCGAAAAAAAACCCCACCAAAGCACCGGGGGAGGGGAAGGAGGGAGGAGGACATGCAGACGGCGAGAGCGGAAGGGAGGAGTCGTGGAGAAGTTAGGACGGGACATGAACCTCTTCTACTGTTCCTATCCCTATGGCGCTGCCGCGGCGTCCATGTTTACTGGGGCTTTTGCCTGGAACCAGCAGGGACTGAGAACCGAGGGAGGAAGAGCAAACATGAGACAAATACAAATTTATTCACAGAGGAGAGGACATGCTGCAGAGTCCTGCTCCAAGGGGAAGAAAAGTCTGTTAGAACCGGAGAGAAGCTTCCGGGGCCTCCGATGACGACGGCCCGCCTCGTTCCCTCCATCGGCACTGACCGGTGAGGAGCCGCACTGGGACAAACGTGCACCTTTTACACACTCATTATCGTCACTATTATTACGACTAACATGATTATCATTATCAGAAGTATAACTGGTTTTAATGGTTATCTTTCTATCATTAGAAGCATGAAAATACTGAGAAAAATAATTATTATTATTACTGCTATTATTATTATTGCTGTTAACGTTCTTGTTGTTTTTATTATTCCTATTATTATCATTATCATTATTATTATTATGACCAAAATTATTATCATTATCAGTAGTAGTAGTATTTTATTGTCATTATTATTTTTAATGGTTATCATTATATTGTTAAAAATAATGAAAACACTACGAAATATGATAATTATTACTGCTATTATTATTTTTGTTGTTGTTGTTGTTTTTATTATTATCATTATTATTCTTATGACTATAATTATTATCATTATCAGTTGAAGTATTATATTGTTCTAATTATTTCTTATGATTATTACTATATGATTATAATAATGAAAATACAAATAATACTGATAATAATCATTATTATTACTGCCATTATTATTATTGTTGTTATCATTATTGTATTATTACTGTTGTTGTTCTTCTTGTTGTTACCATAATTTTTATGTTTGTTATTATAATTACTATTACATGGCTTTTAGAAATTATATTTAATTGTTATACTCTGATAATAGTAATAGGAATTATTGTTATTTTGATGTTTATCATTATTATTATCACATTAGAAACTATGTATTGTACATTGTATTTAGCTTAAAACTCCAAGAAAGGATGTCTGAGATCTTTTTGTGTATGAGTGTGAGTGTGTGTGTGTGTGTGTGTGTGTGTGTGTGTGTGTGTGTGTGTGTGTGTGTGTGTGTGCGTGTGTGTGTGTGTGTGGTATTTAAGCGTAAAGCTCCTAGAAGGATTTCTGATAACCAGACGTTGATCACCTGAGGACAGAAATATTCACTTTGCAGTTTAATGTGAGAACAACCTGGCATGCAATCCCCCCCATACACACACACACACACACACACACACACACACACACACGTGGAGGGGGTTCCCGGTGAGTATTTGTGAAAGGTCAAACCGAGGAGGACCTCCTCCGCGTCACCACGTGTCCTGCGAGGAGCGGCCCGAGGCGGCGCAGACGCCGGGGTTCCTCTGTGAGACGTTAGTGCGGCAGGCGGACGAGTGAAGGAGGAGGCAGGAGAACCGGAGGAGAACGGTCCCACAGTGGCCTCCTCCAGGAGGAGCGGCGGTGGAGGAGGAGGAGGTGGTGGAGGTGGTGGAGGTGGAGGTGGAGGTGGAGGGGGCTGTACTTACTATCCCTGGGAATTTGGGGCTCTCTGCGGGGTTGTGGTTAAAGCTGCCGCTGAGGCTAGTGGACACCGTGTGCGGCCTCTTGAACGTGACCCCCATGGCGTCCATTGACTGGCTCCTGCTGCGAATCACCCGCTACGGAGAGAGACCAGGAGGAGGAGGAGGAGGAGGAGACACATTGAGACGCCGAGCAGCCCCGGGAACCTGAGGAGCCTCGGGCCTGACGCTAACCCTGCCAGAAGCAGCAGAGAGGTCGCCTGGGGGTTGTACGCGGGTGAAAGGAAGACGGTGGGGGGTCAAGCGAGCCGTAGATGGTGACCACTCGGAAGTCACCGGGAGAAGAAGCTCGGAGCAGAGAGGACAAGCAGACGAGCCGGGGGAGGATCTGTCCACCTCCTCGGCGAAGGAGAGGAGAAGCTCCAGATAGAAGTAGCATCTGTGAGTGCATCTACAAGGGCAGCAGCAGAGAGGAAGGAAAGCCGAGCAGCAAGAGGATCCTCCAGGAAGGACCTGCAGAAGCTTCTCCTCCTCTGGACCCAGGGGCCGACGGAGGCCTCCCCGCCGACCTCTGGGCCTCCAGGAGCAGCTCAGAGCGTGCGGAGGAGACTAATTCCCTCCGCCGCCGCGCTCAGACGTATCAGTGACGAGCAGGGAGGGAAAGAAGAAGATGAAGGAGAAGCAGAACCCGCAGAGCTAATCTTCTCCCTGACACGTCGGAGCCGCCGCCTGGATGCCGGATTAGCCAAACGCGCTGCGCTGTCACATTCTAGCTCCTCAGCACCTTCTCACGCTTCCGTCAGACGGGGGTTGGAGACCGAACCGCCGCCTCCGCCATTACCTTGAAGGACTCGAAGAAGCCTCCTCCTCCGCCGCTCCCGTTCTCCAGCTTGTCGTCCTCCCCGCCGACCCCCATCATGGCCTGGCTGTTCACGTGGAGCTCCTCGTACAGCGTCTCCAGCAGCGCCGACCTCGTCCGCTCCTGACAAGACACCACAACAGGCTACCAAGTCTCCGAACAAGAAGGTCTCAGAAGATCTACAAGGTGTTCGAGTGGCCCACCTCCAGTTTGGCGAACTTCTCAGCTTTGTAGCAGGCGTACTCGGCGTTTATCAGCTTGGTGAAAAGGAATTCATGGAATTCAGGGCCCTGGTGAGGAAGGGACGGGGGCTTGAGAAGGTGCAGCAGCCACAGGAGGTTACCTTGCTGGAACACCACCTTCTTACCTTTCTGAAGACGGCGGGGTTGGGCAGGGCCGGCCCGAAGAACGGCACGTCGTCCCGCGCTGTCACGGATACCTGGAGGCCGGGGGTGAAGACGATTCTCACTCGGAAACAGAAAGAACAGGTGGAGGTGGAGGTGGAGGTGGAGGTGGAGGTGGAGGAGTCACCTTGTACAGAACGTTGTCCGAGCAGGGGTTCACCACTTGCACCACCACGTAGGCGTGGAGGAAGTTGGAGGCGATCATGTCCGGCACGAAGGGGGTGTTTTCCTCCTGGAAAACCAGCGCCACGATGTCGTTCCCGATGTGCCTCTTTCTCTGCAACTGCAATCCGACAGTGACAAGGTGTGACTCCATTCCTGAACCTCCTCTCTGGTCCTCCTCTAGACCTCCTCCGAACTCAGCATCCTTCTACCCAGATCTTCTCCATCCCTCCTCTGTCCATGTCCAAACTATCTCAGAGTGACTTTGTCTCAAGGACATCTAACGTGCTGTAACCTCTGATGGACTCCATGCTCCTCACTTCCAAAGGAGAACCTCCACATCTTCATCTCTGCCTCTTATCTTCTCCTCAGAGTCTCCAAACTCTCAACTCCATCTTCTCTACCTTTCCTTTCCTTCTGGCTGATACTCTTTTCTCTGCCTACACACCTTTCTTCACCTCTTCTCCAGTTGCTTTTGGACCGGTGACACTCGGAACCTGGTACCCTCGGCAAACCTTCTTTCCTTTCCTTTCCAGGGCATGCCTCAACCTCTCTAGATGTTCCTCCACCTGCTCCCAGCTGTCACTCTAGATCACAATGTCATCTGCAAACGAGGTCCCGGTCTAACTTCATCTGTCAGCATGTCCATCACCATAGCGAACAAGAAGGGACCCAGAGCTGCTCCCTGATGCACTCCCACCTCCACCTGGAACTCCTCCATCCCACTTACGTCACATCTCAGCACTGTCTCACAGCCGGCATACATGTCCTGCACCTCCTCACGACAACCACAGCTCCTCTCTTGGCATCCTGTTGTACGCTTTCTCCAGATAAAACATAAGGTTTCTCAACAATGAGAAGGTGACTGCCCCCTGGATGGAGATGTGACGATGGTACGTAAAACATTTGACTCTAGAAAAGCTGTTTTCACATTTGCACATTAAATTTCTCCAAACTTATGGAGGCACATTAAGTCAAGTTACACATTTTACCAATAATCACTTCGATCAATAAAGTGTGATGAGGGAAGTGGAGCCTTGGGTCACAGAGATGGACACCAGTGAGGAGAAACATCTTGTGTACTTACACCATCAAATACTGCATGTTTGCATACAAGCACATACAGAGAGATCCAATCAGGTAGCAGGAAGTAGGAGATCCTCAGTAGGACTATATGTAACAGAGTAACTCGGGATATTATACTATCAGAATATTACTGATACACCAGTACATAAGAAGCAGAGTACTGTGGTATCAGCTTCACGGACTTCAAGATACTCGGATGATTTCTGTCCGAGGAAGTACTGCAACATCTGGCTGGTTTGGTATTTCTCCCCACCACTGCAATATATAATACTGCATTCTAACCCGCTGCTGGAGAGGTAGTACTACTACGGCTCCAGGAAAAGTACACACATAAATGAATAACATTTGCCTTAAAGGCACCGTGCCACAAATCTATACAGTATTTATACCAAGCGGGTTTAAATCTTTAAAAAGGGCCGGGGCTCCCTCTTCTTGTTCTTCTGCAGCGCTTACGGCTGTAAAGGCACCACAAGGGGGTGCTGCTTCCCATGACAACATCCCCGAGCAGGGGGGGGGGCGTGAATGGAGATTTACCCCGGCCTCCTCAACAAGCTAGTGAACGGCGTTTGCGCGAATCCATGACGGATGTTCGGGGTAACATGCGACAAACCCTGAAAGGTGTGCGGACGGACGCCGAGGTTACCTGCTGGGCGTCCCCCTCCGTGTAAGGCAGCTTCGTGGACACGTGGAACATGACCTCCTTGTTGCGGTAGTTGCAGTAGACGGACTCGGTGCCGGTCTGGCCGTGGGTCACGTCCAGCCCCCCGCGGAAGCTGCAAGCACACAGAGGCGTGTCTCTGGCTTCTGTCGCGGTCTCCTCGGGTGTTATTCGGCGTCTCCACAGCACCTTCAGAAGCTCACCCTTTAAAGTTGTGGAGCTCGATTCTCTCCCCGAGGAACGCCAGAAACTCCACGAAGGCCGGGCTCTCCTGGCTGTTGCCGAACAGCTCCTCCTCCGATGTCTGCGGTGGGTTTACCGAAAGACACCACAAGAACCCTGCATTGTAAGCCTCTCTTAACGAATCACAAGAAACATCTTCCTCCTCACATGCGGCCTCCCTGACTGCATCCCATATGATCCGCGTGCAAGAATCAGAGGGCGTGACCACATGAATGCTGTCGTGGCTGCACCCGATGCCCACAAGGGCCTCCCGGACTTTTTCCAAACCAGAGCCCCTCTCCTCTGATATCTGTCTACATTCATTCATTCATTATCCCCAGGGCTTAGCGTGGGTTGCAGCGGGGCGGGAGCCTATCCAGGCTGTGATTGGGCGAGATCACAAGGCCAAATGTAGAGCTATACAACCATTTAGCCTCCCATTCATCGCGTAGGGGCGTACAAGTAGTCACTCTGCATTCAAACCTCATCAAGAAGCATACAAGTGTTGATCCTCTCATTTATACATCACATAGAGACATATTTACATTCACCCTCTCATGCAAATGTCATTTAGAAGCATACAACTATCCCCCTCTCATTCACCTCATATAGAAGCATACAACTCCAGCGCTCCCTGAAGATAGTAATTTAATTGGCTCCAGAAGTGGGTTTGATTTTTTCGTATCTTAAAGGAATTTTCCCCATTTAAAATAACAGAAAACGAATTAGTTTGTTCTGACCAACACCCCAAAACGGACAAAATAAGAATATTAATGTGGTAAAACCCTGAAAAAGAAGGATATTGATCGTGCAACCATGAAAAATCCTGGTTATTGTAAAGTTCTAGTGTTTTCATATGAATCCTCAGCTCAAACACAGACGACTGCAGACGCAGGCGAGTGTTTACGAGGCTACGAACATAAACACTGAACCATAAACTACACTCACAATCAACTCAACGTGACAATAAACCTATGATGATTGTGATATTAAAATGAACTTAACATGACAACAAACTTAGGATGATTATGACCGTAATTTCCTGTCTATTGAGCGCACCTGAATAGAAGCCGCACCGGCTGAAAATGAACAAATAACTATATTTGTGCACGTATAAGCTGCACTTGTCTCGAAGCCGCAGGTGTCCAGGTTGTAACATGAGATATTTTCACAGAAAGATGTTGGCGGGTCGATGGCCTTTCACTTGAAAGCTGCGTCAAATTCATTTCTTTGTGTGTTTTCCGTGATGAGAGCGTGTGCATGAAGCGCAATTTCATTGGTCCGATGTGACCAGGCTAAATGTTTTGGCGGCGAGAAGCTCGTTAGGCCCCCAAAAAATCCATGGATTGGCCGCATCGTTGTTTACGCCGCAGTGAAAAAAGTAACGGAAATTGCGGTAAGTTAACATTAACCTAACATTACAATAAATGTATTATGGTTGTTAAATTAAAATTAACTCAACTCAATAAAATTAAATTTTACTTTTGAATTTTAGGTTTCTTCACTGGTTTTTCTGTATTTTGATTCATTTTCCTCTGAATCGCTGTTGCCAGAAGAGTGTTGGAGTTGTCGGAGCTCCAATTCCAATTTAGATTTTCTCGCTCTCGTATTCATATCATGAATTCTTTTTCGGATTTCAAGGATAAAATTCGCTCGAATCGCGTTTCCTATCTTAAAAAGTTCGTACAGAAGATGATTCATATGTGAAGGGGCCGCTACGTTCCCCTTCTCATTCACATGTCATATAGAGACGTACAACTATTCACCCTCTCATTCACACTTCTGGACACTTCCTGGGTCTCCACTGGACCTCCTGCATGTGTTTGGACGGTGGGAGGAACCCGGAGAACCCTGAGGAACCCCACGGGGGAGAACATGGAGGCTCCACACACTGTGGGAATCCAACCAGGGATCTTCTTGCCGTGAGGAGGAAGCTCTAACCACCGTGGCGCCCTTCCGTCTTAATCCCACACAATAATGGAGATTCACGATCAGTTTCGGGAGGTTCTACGTGACGCCATCGGTCCTGAAGCACATCGTTAGCCAACAACCGCCAATGAACCTCACACAAATCAGCAAACACGAAACCTGATCCCTCCTCCAAGAGCCCAATGGACGCTGATTTCCTCCAGGAGGAACCTCCATGAGGAAATCAGCGACCTCCTCGAGAGCGATGGCCCGAGGAGGCTTCTTCCGCTCACCTGGCCGAACTTCTGGTAGATCACCCCGAACTTGAAATTGTTGCTGATGACGTGCTCGTCGAAGGTCACGATCAGCCTGGAGGCCTGCGAGGGAAGCCAGGGTCGGGGGAGTCAGGGGATGCGGCGGGCAGGAAGCGTCTGCGAGAAGGTGTGAGCTTACCTTGGGGTAAAGGGCGGGGAAGAAGCGGTCCACGTTGACCTCCTCGCAGACGAGCTTGGGTTTTGTGAAAAAAAGAGAGGGAGAGCGTCCGTCACACACTCCACACACACACACACACACACACACACACACACACACACCCGTGCGTGAGTCGGACCTCACCTTGGCCATCTGGACCACGTTGGGGAACTCGGTCAGGCAGGAGATGGGGATCACATCGTGGTAGGTCTTCACCTTGGTCCTGGCGACGTTGGAAAACAATCAAGGAGCCATTGGGCGAAGGGAGGAGGAGATGATCCGGCACAGACCATTATCAAACATCCCCACCCCTCCACCCCTCCACCCGTCCACCCCTCCACCCCTCCACCCACTCGCTGGCCTAAATAGTCCATCTGTTACTCTGCGGCGGCGGCCGAGCTGTTGACACTCCCGCTCGCTTTATGACTTGAAACGATACCTCCCTCGCCGGCGTGATGTGTTTATTCACTCGGCTCCGGCAATTTCAGGTGGAGCAAATAATGAAAAAAAAACAAAAAAGGATCGTCTGTTTATCTATGAGCCTCACGAGGGCGGAGGCAAACACCAAATACCTGAATTTATCTCTGGCAGTTTGTGCTAACAGCTAGCTGATGACGAATAGCTTTAATCTGCAGGAGTTTTACATGACACCTCCAAAGCACATGGAAGTGACAACAACATGTGTCGGCTATTTAAATGCTAACACAAAGCTAACACGGGCCACAGTGTCTCAGATAAATACATGCTAACATGAACCAAAGGGTCACAACTAAGTACATGCTAATATCAACTAAAGTGTTCCAACTCAGTACATGATAACACACAGCTAATACCAGCTGTCTCACTGACTGCTAACAGAGATAACAAATACATGCTAACACCGACCAAAGCGTCTCAGCTAAGCACATGTTTACATGCATCTAACACCAACAGAAGTATCTCAGCTAAGTAGTGCTAACACACAGCTAAAACCAACCGAGGTGTCTCGGCTAAGAACATGCTAACATGAACCAAAGGGCCTCAGCTAAGTATATGCTAATACCAACTAAAGTGCACCAACACCAACCAATGTGCCACTGCAAAATACATGCTTACACCGACCAAAGCGTCTCAGCTAAGTACATGTTTACACACAGCTAACACCAACTGAAGTATCTCAGCTAGGTAGTGCTAAGAAACAGCTAACAACAAATGAAGTATCTCAGCTGAGAACATGTTAGCACACAGTTGACACCAACCAAAGTGGCTCACGTAAGTAGATGCTAACACACCTCAAGTGCATGCTAATACACATCTCCACTCATAACAGTGTCTCAGCTAAGTACACGCTCACGCACAGCTTATGCTAAACCAAGTGTCTCAGCTAGGTACTTGCGTGAACCAACCAAATTGCATCTCATAGCTCATGCTCTCACACTGCTAACACGAAAAGACATTTCTTAGCCAAGTGCATGCTAGCACACAGCTATCACTTACTGAAGAGTCTCAGCTATGTATATGCTATCACACGGCTAAGTCAGGGCAGAGTTATTGCTGCGTGCAGCAGGTGCTAGCACATCTGCTTCTTTATCACTTTTTGGACGCCTGAAGATGTGTATGTTTCCGCGGGTAAACAGAATTACCTTAGCATTAGCCGGAGATGCTCCTGGTCGCCGATCACGTCGTACTTTATGGAGAACACCAGATGTCCGAGGGCCCCGTCCACCGAGTAGTAATTGAAGTGTTCCTGCACACACACACACACACACACACACACACACACACACACACACACACGCACGCGCAGCGATTAGCATTTTTCAGATACGGCCGAGCGCAATCGCTCTCACGGCGCGAGCGTAGGAACAGGTGGCGCAGCCTGATGCATCTCCATTAGCAGCAGAGCAGGAGATGCCAAACGGCGAGGCGGGCGGCTGCCAGCGGCCTCCTCCGCCGGGAGGTTTCGCCCTCTGCTGATTCATTCATTGACATAATGAGCCAGACGTGAAATTGATTGTAAAATACCAAGTGAGGGTAATGAGGCTCATTAGCGGAGCCGCTGTGACCGAGGGGCGTTCATGAGCGCCGCTCCAGTGGCACGACTTTGACGGGCGTGTTGCAACCATCCAGGACGGTGCGGCCGAACACGACCGCAATTAAAGTTGCATTACAGAATAATAAGTCGCGGCTTCACCGCCGGGGAGCGGACGAGGAGGCTGGAGATGGGAACGAATCGGTGAGGTGCGGTCAGGGGAGGCAGGAGAGGCAGTGCCTCCCCTGTGTCATCATAAAATAACAAATCATGATCAAAAAATTAGTACATATTTGTCCACTGATCTGTGATAAAAATGTTGTTATTGTGCGATTCCAATCATTCAAATGGTATTTATTGTCAATGTGGCTGAATTTGTGTATTTTCACGTTCAAATACGGTGCAAAGAACCTACGTGAGGCACCGACGAGCCGATGAGCATCCCATTCCTGATCCAGAGGCTTCAACAAGATGTGGGTCCACCCTGTGCAGCTGGAACAGCTTCCGCTCTTCTGGGAAGAATGTCCACAAGCTTCAGGTGTGCGATGATGGGAATTTTGAGCCGTTCTTCCAGAAGTGCATTTCTGTCTCGGTGTGCTGATGTGATTCCAAGCATTTGGACATTTTTAGGACCATTCCATGATCCCAACTTTGTGGGAACAGTTTGGAGCCCCTTCCCTTTCCAGCATGACTGAGCACCAGTGGACAAAGCAAGCTCCATGAAGACATGGAAGATGGATGAAGCTGACTGGCCTGCACAGAGTCCTGACCTCAACCCCATAGAACACCTTTGGCATGAATTCGAGCGCAGACCGAGAGCCAGACCTTCTCCTCCAACATCACAAATGTGCTTCTGGAAGCTTCCCAGAAACACACTCCTGAAGCTTGTGGACATTCTTCCCAGAAGAGCTGAAGGAGTTCTCCCTGCAAAGGGTGGATCCACGTCACATTGAAGCCTATGGATGAGGAATGGATGTCACTTAAGGCAGGTGAGCCAATACTTTTGGCCATGGAGTGTTTATAAGTTAAAAAAACTTCTCAAAAGTGGACTTTCAATCCAAACTGGAAGTGATGGATAGTGGAAGTGCGATGCCGGAGCTAAAAGATCTGCTTCAAACCACGGGACAGAAATGGAGGTTCGGCTGGTGCTCGCTATTTCGGCTGCAACAGCGTTCATGGAAAGTGGAAAGGTCCTTCTCGGCTTTGAGAAGACTGAGAACATAGGGTTTTAAAAGTAAAAGAAGCTAAAGAGGACTTTTACACCGAAGCCATAGAGATGTTTGTCCAGAAGGACAGGCCAATGGGTTTCATTTCCAAGTGGAGGTAAGAGCTCGCATTCACTGCTGTCCACTCCACAACTACATTTAAAGGAAACCTTTGACTTTGGCCAAATATGTACCTTAGCTATGTGTGTGTACAGAAAGCTGATAAGGGATGGAAAGCATAAGCAGCCAGTTGGTGAACGACGAATTCATGCTCCTCTGTTGAATCCAGGATTTGTAAATGTGACTTTGAAAGAGTCAGTGGCTCCTCAGCCACCAACCTCCCTGCACCGCACTGGAGTCGATGTTGTGTCCGAAAAAGCTGAAGCTAATCTGAAACCCAGATATGAAATATGAGTACACCCAATCCATCGCAGCTTCCTCTTCTTCTCCTTTGGGCTTCTCCCTTCAGGGTGTCCACAGCAGATCCACCTTCTCCATCTAAGCCTCTTCACTAGATCCTCCTCTCTTCATGTCCTCTCTCACTACCTCCATACATCTTCTCTCTGGTCTTCATCTAGACCTCCAATTCCATATCTTCACTCTCCCTCCTCTGTCCATGACCCGACCATCTCTGACCTTCTCTCCAAAACATCTACCATGTCATTCCTGATCCTCTCCATCCTGGTCACTCCCAAAGAGAACCTCCACATCTTCATGTCTGCCACCTCCAGCTCTGCCTCCTGTCTTTTCTCCAAACCATCCATCATCTCTGCTCTCACCACCGTCTCCTCCACCTTTCCTTTCCTTCTGGCTGATGTTCTTCTATCTCATAGAACCCCTGACACTTTTCTCCACCCATTCCAACCTGCTGGAACCCGTTTCTTCAACCCTTCTCCACACTCTCTGTTGCTCTGGACTGTTGAGCCTCAGTACTTGAACTCCTCCACCTCCTTGATCTCCTCTCCCTGTAGCCTCAGCGTTCCACCCGGGTTCCTCTCATTCACACACATATATTTCGTCTTGCTGCAACTACCCTTCCTTCTTCTCCTTTCCAGGTCATACTTCCACCTCTCTAGATGTTCCTCCACTGCCCACCTGTTCCCTGCTCTCACTGCAGATCACAATGTCATCTGCAAACAATCATATCCATCACAGCAGTGACACTTCACTGCCCTTCTATAATGCTGAGGTGAACGCTTGAATGTGTCCATATGAGGAGTGAATGGTTGCATGTGCCCATATGTGACCCCGTGATGGACCCATGGTGAACCCCAGCTCTGCTCCGGGGACGGGAGGTCCATGCTAGATCCGCGGGAGGAGTCCGGTGCAAACCTTTCCGAAGAAGTGCTTCCTGAAGAGCGTGGCGGCGGCGTTGCACTCCAGCTTGGTGCGAGCGTCCGGGGACGGCGGCTGCAGCTGCTCCGCCCCCGCCGCCTCGCTCAGCTCCTGATTGGTCCCCTCGATCCAGTAGCCCCCGAACTGCGGCAGGAGGATGAGGGGAAACGGGCTTTTTCGGCCCAGAACCTGCAAATCCAGGCGACGGCAGAAGGGCGGAAACGCAAGCATCTCAGAAACACGAACTGATGAAGTAGTACACAAGGCGTACACAGGTAGTACCTCATGGACACTCGGGTACGGAATGTAGTCCTCCTCCGTCTGGGAGAGGAAAGAAAAACACAGAATAAAACATTACAGAAAACCCGACTAGCTTCATTTCTTCATGAAGTAATAAAGTGCGACGTCCTCAAAGGACGGAGCTTCGGAATTGCATAACTGTTACGCAACCGACGTCCCGTTTTTGCACCGGTTTCCATCATGAAATATGGAGCGGTGCTCCTCAGACTTTGGCCAGGGAGGACGCTCTGTTTCGGCTAAGCTGGAGCCCTACCTTCAGAGGGGGGGGGAAGGTGCAGCGCTGCTCGTCCATCCTGTTAGCCTGGGAGAGACACGGAGACAGCAGATATGCAAAACAAAGAACTGCAATCGAACTGCTGGCTAATCAACAGTGATTTTTCATGTTGCTACAAATACGCAAAATTACAATTCTCGATATTTAATTTGTTTTTCATCAGCAAATAAATGTAATTTTATTTTATTTTATCTTATTTTATTTACATCATTTTATGTCATTTTATTGTTTATTTTATTTTACGTCATTTGATGTCATTTTATTTCTTATTTTATTTTACGTCATTGTATGTAATTATGTCATTATTTCATTTTTCATCCATCCATGCATCTTCTGCCGATTATTGTAGTTTAGTTTATTTTACGTCATTTTATGTCATATTATGATTTTTTTTTATTTTCATTTTGTTTTGTTTTGTTTTAGAATTTCTGATTTATCATTTATAATCATTGATAATTATGTCATAAAATGCATTCAATTGGAATTTTCACATGTGCTCATGACATATTGTCTTCATTGTTTTCCACACCGATACCTTCTCTTATGCTCGTTTCTTGTGTTTTCGCGTAATAGCGAGTGTTAGAACTCAGAAACGACACGGGACGTCAAAGAGGCGACATTTTGCAAACCAAGAGACGGACGGATGCGGCCGGAGACACGTCCCGCGATCGTCCGACGGATGCCGGAAGACAGCGGAGGGTTGAGCGGAGCAGGCGGCGGCGTCGAGGTGACGAGTGTGTTAGCGCCCAGGAGACGTGCGGTAAATAAGCCCCCCCGCGCCGCGGATTTAGGAGACGCGAAGCTGAGCGACAGCCCTGAGCTGCGGGAACGTCACGGAGGAAGAGGAGGAAGAGGAAGAGGAGGAGGAGGACGTGGACTCGCATCCGATGGAGACGTTCTTATCTCCCGGAGGACGGCCTCCATCGGGCGCTAAGACGCCGGCGAGGAACTCAAACCAACGTCTGGCTTAAACCCTCGAGGGAGCAGGAGACGGTTCGGGAAGGAGAGGTAATAGGATTAGCAACCCCACCTCCTCACTCAGCGTCACAGAGCCCAGAAGAAGGTGGAGATCCCTCAGAGTGAAGGAGAGACACGGCACTGGTTAGTTGGAGGTAAAGGGCGGGAGGTCTTACCTGCATCCTCTCAATCATTTCAAATAAAGCCGAGTTCTGGGGGGGGAGAAGACGACACGAGACGTTTTGAGTGGATTCCTCAGACACCTGATCATCTCCTTGGACCTCCTGGCTGGTGTGTCCATCGTGCGAGGCGCGGGTGAGTGTCCCCGCCTTTCGTCCAATCACAGCCGCGATCGGATCGACTCCGGCGTTAGCATTTATATGAAAATACCAGAAGTGGGTGAAAGGTGAACGATCGCTCGTGAACGTGTCACCGCACGGCGTCTGTGCGCAGGAACAGGCAGCAAAGTAAACAAACGCCGCAATTAGCATCAGTCGCCGCTCAGCCGGGCGGTCGGAGTCCCCAACGCTCTCGGACACAAAAAGTGCGAGGCCTCCGGTTTGCCCTCCGACTCCCCGACGCCGCTCTCCGTCTCACACCTACCGGGTTCTCGGGAGCGCCGCCTTTTCCCTGGCCGTCCCGGGCGTGCTCCGCTCGCTCCGGACGCCCTCTGGACCGGGTCTGAGCCGCGGAAGGGGGGGGGCGGGGGGGACGGTCTCAGCCGGTACAACCTGATCTGGTGGAAGGGTTTGTGTGCAGAGCCGCCGTGGTCCAACCCTCGGAGTGAAGTCCTCCGCCATGTGCAAACATCTCCTCCGCAAAGCCTGAGAGCAAACAAGCTCGGCCGGCGGCGCCGCTGCCGCTGCCTCCCCTGGACCAGCACCTTCACTTCATCCGACCGGGAACCTGGAGGGTCCACCAGGGCGCTGAGGAGAGCTATCACCCCTAGCTGGGGATCTCCTCAAACTTCCAGGTCCCGACCCCCTGGAGTCAAGGAGCCTCACAGGGAGAAGGTTGCCGGTTGGATTCCCACAGCGCGTGGAGTCTCCATGTTCTACCCCGTGTCTGCGTGGGGGTTCCTCAGGGTTCCTCAGGGTTCCTCCCGCAGTCCAAACACATGCAGGAGGTCCACCAGAGACCCTATGTTGTCCACAGATGTGAAAGAGTGGTTGTTTGCGTCTGTATGTGGTCACGTGACCGCCTCTCAGCCAATCACAGCCCGGACAGGTGTTACAGGAAATGAATGGATGGAAATCTGTTTATGTTGTGTTCATTCTTTCCTTTACAACAGGAAATGAATGGGTATTAAATTAACTGGGATTAATCTCAATCAATCCACTTGGCCGATTAATCTTCTTTCCTCCAATCACCTGACTGGTTGTAAGATATGCCTTTCAGAAATCTCCAGATGGCGAGCTGATCCGAGGTCCGGTTAATCCCAGATCAGATCAGGTCGGAGAGCTGGGAGGAAAACTTTCAGGCGCGTTATGAAACCAATCTGGCGGCTCCAGCTTTGAATCTGGGCTCCTTTCACTTCCTGCGACCCCTCAGATCTCCCGGCAAACCCTCCCAGATCCCTCAGCCACCAGTGGAGGTTCTGAGATGAACCCCGCTCTGCTGAGACGGTGGCTTCCCCGTCCTGAACCGGCGTCCGTCTCCCAGTGCCTGAGGGAACCGTCGCTCCCACGCATCTCCAGCACGGGGACCTTCTGCTTCATCTCGCGAAGGGATCACCTTCAACCGAAACGCGCGACCCGATCGGCCCCGTGCTTCGGCGCGGCTTTCACAAGATGAGCGGGGGCGGGGCTAACGACGGAGTCGGGCCGAGCGGAGGTCAGGGGTCAGGGGTCAGAGCTCCTACCTTGTGGAGCGGCGAGGCGGTGCACGGCAGAGCGGGCGGGAACAGCTGGGGCTCTAACGCCGCAGGGATCCTGGGGTCGCCGCCATCTTGTTTCCTGTAATCAAGACAGATGCGACAGGATGTTAAGGGGTGAACCCCAGGGGAGCGGGGGGGGAGGGGGGGGGGGCAGGTGCCCTTCTGCTTCCTGTGAGAGATGTTGTAAAGCTTCCAGTTCCCCGGCGGCCATTCATGGAAGAGAGAGACAACCCTAGAATCCGTTCATCGGGATGAGAGGAGAGGAATTGTTAGTGCTAGTTGCCTCGCATTAGCGTTAGCACGCTGCTAGCACACCAGCGAGCTAGCTTGCCCGTCTGACTCGGCGGGTCACGTGACGGCGTGACGTGGAACGGCGTCACACAACAGACAGTTTATTAGGGACGCTTGGAGACCTCCAGGGCTTCAGGAGAAAACCAGCAGTAGCAGCAGTTGTACTTGTAGTTGTAGAACTATGAGATAGAAGAACATCAGCCAGAAGGAAAGGAAAGCTGGAGGAGACAGTGGTGAGAGCAGAGATGATGGATGGTTTGGAGAAAAGACAGGAGGCAGAGCTGGAGGTGGCAGACATGAAGATGTGGAGGTTCTCTTTGGGGGTGACCAGGATGGAGAGGATCAGGAATGACATGGCAGATGTTTTGGAGAGAAGGTCAGAGATGGTCGGGTCATGGACAGAGGAGGGAGAGTGAAGATATTGGAATTGGAGGTCTAGATGAAGACCAGAGAGAAGACGTATGGAGGTAGTGAGAGAGGACGTGAAGAGAGGAGGATCCAGAGAACAGGCTGAGATGGAGAAGGTGGACTGGCTATTAGTACTTGTAGTACTTGTAGTAGCACTTGTAGTAGTACTTCTAGTAGTACTGGTAGTAGTAGTTGATAGCAGAGCAAATGCAAAAAAATATAAAATAATAAAATGGTCAACTTTGTCAACGTGAAGTCAAGGAATGCGTCTGGGGATGGGGGGATAGAGGGGGGGGGGCATCAGCTGTCCTCTCCAGATTAGAATCAATGGGAAGTGAATGCATGAACACACACAACAACAACGAGGCTTCACTGGCAAATGTAAGTATTTGTGTGTGTGTGTGTGTGTGTGTGTGTGTGTACTTCAATGATGGCTGCACATCTAAAGCACCCACTTCGACTGTTGAAGCAAACACAGCGTCAAAGCCCAGAACACACACTCTCCCAGCATGAAGTGGAACACAAACACACACACACACACACACACACACACACACACACACACATGCACGCACCTGCCCCGTTCTACGTGCCCCCC
>CAAKHD010013117.1:131722-150964 GCA_901007705.1 Fistularia tabacaria | reverse complement strand
GACTTGTGGCTCTCCTCCCTGTGGGCGAGCCTCCTGGGGCGGGTCTCTGCCCCGTCCCGGCCCCCCCCCCCCCCCCCCCCCCCCCCCCCCCCCCCCCCCGACCCCCTGACCGGGGCCCCTGCTGCGACGCCTGCCGCCTGGCCTCGACCTTTAGCTACATACCAGAACACATAGCAGCCGGGACAAAGGGCAAACGCACAGCAACATATAAACACAGTGATCCAGCGCAGGCCGGGTTTGTTTTTACGCACGCCGGGTTAAAAATCTTATAGGAAATACTTGGTGAAGGTGCGCTTCATGAATTACATAACTACGGCAATGTTTTTCTTTGTGGTAGCAGATAATTCCAGCAGCGGCTTCACGGTCGACTGCATGCACTTACGCATGTACATGTTTAAAGCAGTGGTAGAAAAAAAACTCAAATCTTTAAATAAACATTAGAAAAATACCGCAAACCTCTAAAGAAACAACGCCTTTGGTAACAAGCAGGGCTCCTGAGTTGATATTGTTACTTGAGTAAAGGCACGGTTTTGAAAGCTGTTTTATTGCTTGACTCTGTTTAAAAGTGAAGGTATTCATCATGCAAACGGTTCATCTTCTTTTCCTTTTAGCTTTTCCCTTCAGGGGTTAACCCTATTCTCTGTATCCTCCTCTCTCACACCAACTACCTTCATATCCTCCCTCACTACATCCATAAATCTTCTTTGGTCTTCCTCTGGATCCCCCGCCTGGCAGATCCCATTCCAGCATCCGTCTACCAATATAGTCACTATCCCCCCTCTTTTCATGACCCAACCATCTCAGTCTGGCTTCTCTGACCTTCTTGCTAAAACATCTAACATGGGCTGTCCCTCTTATGGACTCATTCCTGGTCCTATCCATCCTCGTCCGTCCCAAAGAGAACCTCAACATCTTCATCTCTGTGACCTCCAGCTCTGCCTCCTGTCTTTTTGTCATTGTCACCTTTTATCATGCAAACGGTTACATTACTATATTATGCTGGTTGTTTTAACACTAACATATACACATGGAACCTTCTAATGCTGTAGTTTATTTATACAGAGACGATTTCAGACAAAAAATAGGTAGATTTATGGAAGTAGTAGTAGTAGTAGCCCTAGTAGTAGTAGTACTGCAATAGTACATGTTTATTTTATTTTAGCTCTTTTTGTGATACATCACAATTTTTTCTCTCGGGTATTATGAACATTTTAAGCCACATAAGCTTAATAAGACAAGCAATACTATTGCATATACATTTTAAAAACTATTTTGATTATAAAATGTCCTTGAAAGTTTTTTTTTTATTTATTCAATCAATAATATCAGTGGTGTATAAAAAAGATAAATAAAAAAATGCATCTAATTTATCAGCTAGTATTTGTTAGTGAATTTGAGTTTTAATCTACACTGGCAAGTACATTCAGATTTATAACATTATATCAATCTACCCCTCTCTGCCCTACATTTCTTTTCATTGCTGTAAACAATATTCCATTCAAAGACTTGCTTTGGTCAAAAGAAGGAAAAGATTTCCTCTCTTTCTGAAGAGGCTGCTTCCATGATGACTCACCATCCTCCGCAGATCACAGAGGACCTCATGTTTAATTCATTTGATTTCAGGTTAACTTGAGCAATAAATCCCCCAGTGACTGGATAGTATATTGTTGTAACGAGGGTTTTAGCCACGGGCCTCTAAATAGTAAGAAGTCGGATGTCAGAAATAACAACGATCGTATTTGTTCACGAGAATGACATTTGAAGACAGTGAGTGTCCATCTCAAAGTCAAATCTGACATCAATCAGTTGCTAAGTGCAATAATCATATCTGCTTGAATTTGAAAATGCATCGATGTTAACATGTCATGCATTCATGCTGCATTGCAGAAGAGAGTCAGTAAAACATTTGGAATGTCTGGAATCTTAGCAAAATAGGTATAAAGTTAAAAGTAAAAGAAAGAAATGTAGGGCATGTCAAGCTAATGCTGAAGCTAACACGACTTGCTATGCTGTAATAAATACTTCATAAACAGCCACATCATTATTGCAATACATCAGTTATATAATCTCCGAGGCATGAAATATGCGTTCAAGTACGTCAAACGAACACAAACGCCATTAACAGGAGAGGCCTGAAGCAGTGTGATGCCTCTGCCTGTCTGGTGAGACATGCCCGGCACACTGAAGCAGGGACATCTGTGTCGTGCTTTTCTCACCTGCGCGATACAACATTGACGCATGTTTCACACTCCTTGAATAATAAAAAACAAAACAAAAAAAGAGAGACAACACAACTCTGTGTGTGAGACTCCATCGCAGCTCAGTGGAACAAACGCCCTTATTAAATTTAACCGTGAAACCGCAGGGCTATAACAGAGTTCGAGAACAAACTGGATCTGTAAATATTCTGATCACGAGGCGGGCGGAATGCACGCTAAACATGTCTTGTGTACGGCTCGAAACAAATGGGAAAATAGTTTGCACGACACAAAACCCGAATATACACTCGGGGATTAGCTGACTCATGTTAGTTCCTTCCACTCAGTCACATATTTCATTGAAAGACTTTTTGAGAAATGCGCTTAAACAATGAATTCCCACATTCGGAGACGCGGAGACATTCGCATGTCAGGTCCCTGTACGGTTCAGTTGGCCCTCCTCTGGAGGAAACGCGTCAGTCAGGGACTTGTTCTTCCGTCTGATTTCACAGACACGAAAGTCCATCGACTGGTCTTGTCAGGGAGAATTGATGTGCTCCTCAAAAATATAAAAATATGAAATAAAGTAAAAATGGGAATCTTAAACATGTGTGACATTAATGTTGGGATTGTTGTGAGAGGATCTTTGATAAAGATATTTTAAATCAGAAATTTTTAAGTTACACTTGTTCAGCTCTCTTTTTGTTTTTGAAAGGATATGCATCTTTAATCCCTTTTTAACACTCTTTGCATTAATTATTGATTTATTATTGATTCTCCCAAGCAGTTTTAACCCACTATTGAAATCTGGAAACTTTGAAAATGACTCGAGTAAAATTTGTTTTTCCGATTCCGCTGACGCCTCATTTTTGATAATCAAAGCGTATTTGGTCAAAACAAATGAAAAAAATTAATTCTTTATATGTGTTCCTCTTCTTTGATCTGACTGCATAATCGGAGGTGCTCATGTGGAGATATACCATAATCATTTGCTGTATCTTTCATTAGCTTGAGGTCTGTATTTTGAATAATTTAGCATTTAGCATGCATTACCATAACTTGACATGTTTTAAGGGCTAACATCTACAAATGAGCATATAATAAATGTATTAATGACATTTGTAATAGGGATCCTAAAGCCTCCCATTGCAATAATGAATGATAATGTGTCTTTCTTAACCGGTGATAGCAAGCAACTTTATTTGATATTTAAATCACGCATAAATGAATGAATGAATAAAAATGAAAACCCTTTGAAATCATTATGTAATATGGAACCTACCTTTAATTGACTTTAGGTCATTTTTTTTCTTGACAAATTCTGTATATTTTTATTCTTACCCTCCACATTCAAGACCCCAGATGATCCCTTTTTCAATATGATAGTCTAACCTCTATGCGCTTCTGGTGGGGGATCAGGAGCAGGATTTGCCGTTGAAGAGGTAACTAATGTGAAGTAGTAACTTGTATCCAGCTGGCCGTGAACGTGTCAGCAGTTACTGACAGTATTGTTTTGATGAGACGCTACAGAGACAGGCAAATCCTCCAGCAGCCATGCTGAGAGTTAATTGACCTGATAGAGCTAAAAGCTAAAAGTCGTGAATGGCTTTCGCGTCAACCTAATCCGATGATGTACATTCAACGAGAACTCATGCCGGTATTGAGACATCATAATAAAAAAAATATTGACCAATCCTCCTAATTTACATTCAATAACCTATTAATATCACAATATATTTTATCTGTGTATCCGAAAGTCCAGACTGGTCATGGATGTCATAAAGTTTCGTGAGTTTATTTTACAGCTGCAATTGTTTTCAGAGGGTTTTCTTTCCTCATTAGATAGATTGCTGGGATTTTGCTTCGGCAGTAAATGTGTTTTAGATTACCATAAACAGTTACATAAATCATAAAAATACTGTTTGCAATTCAAATTGATTTCATTACACAAGATTGTCTATGGTGTTATGTGTTATACATGTGGATGTGCATGTGGATGTGCATGTGGATGTGCATGTGCATGTGCATGTGCATGTGCATGTGCATGTGCATGTGCATGTGCATGTGCATGTGCATGTGCATGTGTTTTTGTGCCGGTTTGAGTAACTCTGTGTCAATTCAGTGAATGACCAGCACAATATTTTAACATACAACACAACTTCTGACACCTGTTTTGATCTATCAAAAATAAGTACTATTATCGTTGTTGTTGTTATGATTATTATTATTATTATTATAATTACTATTACCATTACCATTATTCGTGGCAAAATTTAAAAACAGTATTCACATACTAGATTCTGAATTATAATGAATGCATTTTGAATTTAAAAAAAACTATTAATTGTCAAAGAATGAAAGAAAAGTAAAATTAAAAAGGATAATCCTCACAATAGTTCAGGCCCCCCATTTTTGTATAAAATATTAAATCAAGCATACTTTTAGAAGAACATTAAGCAAATTTTTTTTCTGTTTCATCCTCACTTATTACTACATATTAATTTAAAAAAAATTCTATTTGATAGCCACAATAATCACAATTTCCCTGCCATCTGGTTTTTAGATATTTTATGATTTTTTATCATTCTACTATCCATTACAAAAGGCTACCTGTGTTTCATAGCGATGCGCCGCAATGACCTTCTCAGGCAAAAGGGGATGTGGCGGGAGGGGGGTGGGGATATTGAAAGCGATTGAAGTGCAGCCAATGGCGAGTGACAGGATCAACCTGAGTATTTCCCCAAATGAGTTGATCTAATCTGGCGGTTCGACCAGGTCAAGGGATTAACTGGGTGTTGTTTGCAGGCCATCCCGTCTGACCTCAATATAACTAATGTGGCTGAGTCTTTAAGACGAATCGTCGGCGCGTTCGGAAACACGAATGCTCCGATGAGGACACACGATTTATCAAAATCTTAAGGAAATCACTCGATGGAGGCTCAAGACAAGCTCACCTATGGTTTGAAGCTAACTTGTCTAACTGCTACTGGACAGGATCATCAGTTCCCTCCCCTTGTTCTGATCTGTGAACTCTTGTTGCTCTTTCAGAGACCGCATAAATTAACATCCAGGTATAACATGGAAATCATAAGCTCTCAGGATTTGAGTGATTCCTGCTTGTATTTGAGTTTATTCCATTCGCGCCACCCCTCGGTGCTCTATTCCTTTAAAAGGAAATGAAGCCGTACCGCGTGTGCCTCCGAAGCATACCGAGCTATGTGAATAATGCATCGATCTCAGCCATACAGTATCACAGTCCGCTGGCATCCTCCGCATGATTGAACACAAACCCGGTGAACTTGGAAGTCTCCACTAACACTCGCGGGAGAGATTATCCGCCAAGAAACTCAATTTTCGAAGTACAATGTCATTTCCTGACAAAGGAAAATCACTAGAATAGCCAGACGTTCGACTGGAGGAACCCGATGGCGAGCGCCCGTGCCCTTGTGGGAGACGGCTCTGTCTGATGGGCCTTAATGTGGTCCATGTGCTGACAGAGTGTGGCACGCAGCTGGCCTCGTCTACACCGGCAACTATTGACAATTTCCTCAAGTATGTGCGAGATGCACTCAGGGAAGGACGCTCTGCTGCGTGCACGCAAACACGAGCGAAGAACACGTACGCACAAATGTCCGCGCGTACACCACAGGTTCACAGACAAACGTGCATGCCATACGCAGGTGCTATAAGGGGCTGAAAAAAAGCATAAACACATATGCACGACTGTGTGACTCATCGAGTGGCTTCTTATGCAGATGTTCAGATGTTTGAAGCATTTATGATTCAACTTTCCTCTTTCAACGGTTTCAAAATCTATTCCTTAATCTCACCTTTGCCTGCGGTGAGGAGTGTTTCTGCCCAATGGCGTACAGAGGTCATAGTGGTCAACTTATAGACCTTGACATTATAAAGTCCTGTATTTGAGATGGATAATGTTTATGTATATATGTAGCATTTATTTTTCTATTTATTCATTTCTGTCTTAATTTATATATCTATGTACGTATGTGTGGAAGTATATATTTGCGTATGTATGCATGTGTTTTTGTATGTATCTATTATTTATTTGTCTATTAATCAATTTATTTATGTGTTCATTTATTTATCTATGTATGTGTTTTTGTATGTCTGTATGTGTGTTTGTATCTATTATTTATTTATATATTTATTTATTAATTTATTTATCTATGAATGTTTGTAGCATTCATTTTTCTATTCATTTATTTATGTCTTAATTTATTTGTTTACAATGCATACTTTATTGATCCCTAGTGCGGAGATTCGTTCTTTGCATTGAACCCATCATGGATGAGCCATGAGCAGTTGGCTGCAGCCTCGCACCCCCAGGGGAGCAGTTCGGGATTCTGTGTCCTGCTCAAGAACACTTCGACACACTCGGAGGAGCCGGGAATCGAACCAGGAATGTTCAGTTCCAAGCACGATGGCTTTACCTTCTACGCCCAGTGGATTACATATTTTTCTCTTAATTTATTTATTTATGTGTCATTTTATTTATCTATGTATGTGTGTTTATATGTATGTATGTTTATATGAATGTATGCTTGTGTATGTATGTATGTACTATTTATTTATCTATTGATTAACTTGTATCCTGGTGATTCTGAACAAAAACAAAAACCAAACCCAAAACATTTTTTCTCAAAACACCGTTGCTCCCACAGTCGTGTCAGGATTACTCATTTACATTCGTCACAGGGAACAACTTTTGATTAAGGTTCAGAAACACCAGACCTCATCAGCAAACAACTGAGAAAGTAATTTTGTTTTCACTTAACCTTTCTTTAAAATTCTTTGAATATATAATGTGCACTGCAGCCTAAATTGCACAGGGAGAAAAAAAAAAAGGAAACTAAAAACAACACATATCCTTGTAAATCAGTTGGAAAGGTTACAGAAAAAGATATAGCTCATTATAACATTTGTTTGGAATAAAAGGCAAACTGACATTCCCACTTTGGACACACGGAGGAAAATTCTACCCAAGTCACCTGGGTCTCTGGATGAACGATGCTGTTTGTTCGCCGTCAGTAAACCCCGCGATCGCTAATGAAGCTTCTACTTTCATCGGTGTTTACTGCCCAAATAAAATTGAAAATCTCAGTATTGTCCAGGCTGCCAACTCACGCTTCACATTCACATTGACTTCAAATAAATCCATCCATCCATCGTCTCCCGCTTATCCTGCCCTCGGGGTCGTGGGGGATGCTGGAGCCTCGCCCAGCTGTCATCGGGCGAGAGGCGGGTCGGCAGTCAATCGCACGGCTGCATATACGGACAAACAACCATTCACTCACTCACTCATTCGAGGCAATTGTTCACAATTA
Source organism: Fistularia tabacaria (assembly GCA_901007705.1). Taxonomy (NCBI): domain Eukaryota; kingdom Metazoa; phylum Chordata; class Actinopteri; order Syngnathiformes; family Fistulariidae; genus Fistularia; species Fistularia tabacaria. The sequence continues at coordinate 143,421 of CAAKHD010013117.1, read as the reverse complement.
TTTCCAAATAACCTGCTGCATGTTTTTGGACTGTGAGAGGAAACTGGAGAACCAGGTCTCCTCGTCGGAATTCCTTCGGTTTCTTCGTACTGTGAGGCCGAAGCGCTAACAACTGCGCAACCATGCCGCCGCTTCACACGAAATTCATTAAAATTATTATTATTGATTGAAAAAATTTATGCTGGCAATACAATGTAACCATTTTCTTTTTGACTATGTGTGGACTATGAGCCAGTTTCCTCTGCCTCCTTCTGCTGACTCGATTGTAATCCATAGGTGCATATATATATATATATATATATATATATATATATATATATATATACACACACACACACACACACACACACACACACATACACTGCACAAAAAAATAAAGGGAACACTTAAACAACACAATGTATCTCCAAGTCAATCACGCGTCTGTGAAATCAAACTGTCCACTTCGGAAGCAACACTGATTGACAATCAGTTTCTCATGCTTTTCTGCAAGTGGAATAGACAACAGGTGGAAATTATGGGCAATTTGCAAGACACCCTCAATAAAGGTATGGTTCTGAAGGTGGTGACAACAGATCACTTCTCAGGTCCTATGTGTTCTGGTTGGTCACTAGATGCTGATGGTGCTTTCACTCTAGTGGTAGCATGAGACGGAGTCTTCAACCCACACAAGTGGCTCCGGTATTGCAGCTCATCCAGGATGGCACATAAGTACGAGCTGTGGCAAGAAGGTTTGCTGTGTCTGTCAGCTTAGCGTCCAGAGCATGGAGACACAACCAGGAGACAGGCCAGTACATCAGGAGATGTGTGCAAGGAGGAGGAGCACTGCCAGAGCCCTGCAAAATGACCTCCAGTGGGCCACTCATGTTTGCTCAAACGGTCAGAAACAGACTCCGAGAGGGTGGTATGATGGCCCCACGTCCACAGGTGGGAGGTTGTCCTTACAGCCCAGCATCGTTTGGCATTTGCTGGAAAACACCAAGATTGGCAAATTCACCACTGGCACCCTGTGCTCTTCACAGATGACAGCAGGTTCACACTGAGCACATGTGACAGAGTCTGGAGATGCCATGGACAACGTTTCGATGCCTGCAATTTCCTCCAGCATGACCGGTTTGGAAGTGGGTCAGTTGTAGGGCGGCGTTTCTTTTGGGGGCCGCACAGCCCTCCATGTGCCTGCCAGAGGTAGCCTGACTGCCATTTGGTTCCCCGATGAGATCCTCAGACCCTTTGTGAGACCATGTGCTGGTGCGGTTGGCCCTGGGTTCCTCCCAGTGCAAGACAATGCTAGACATCATGTGGCTGGAGTGTGTCAGCAGTTCCTGCAAGATGAAGGCATGGATGCTATGGACCAGCCCGCCCGCTTCCCAGACCTGAATCCAATTGAGCACATCTGGGACATGTCTCTCTCCATCCACCAACGCCACGTTGCACCACAGACCGTCCGGGAGTTGGCAGATGCTTCAGTCCAGGTCTGGGAGGAGATCCCTCAGGAGTACATCCACTACTAATCAGGAGCATGCCCAGGCATTGTAGGGAGGTCATACAGACATGTTGGATAAGCCTGGAGTGTGTTTTTCCACCTTAATTTTGAGTGTCATTCCAAATCTAGTCCTCCATAGGTTAATAAATTTGATTTCGGTTGATAATTTTTGTGATTTTGTTGTCAGCACATTCAACTATGTAAAGAACAAAGTATTTAATAAGAATATTTCAATCATTCACATCTAGGATGTGTTATCTTATTGTTCCCTTTATTTTACCAACCCTTAAAGATAAACCTAAATGAACTATACAAACCTACATATTTTATTTTTCATTAACTTAACATTTTTTTTCCATAGGGGGAGGGTTCAGGCAAGGTGAAGGGCATCCTTAAAATGTGCAGCATCGATACTGCACCTCCAATGGGAGGCACAGGCCGATAGGACAGTTAACCATGTTTATGTGTGTAGAGATTTGCTGTTATCAAATCTTTTTTTTTTTTTGTTATCCATATGTAAATGTGTATGTATATATGTGTATGTGTATATTATGTATGTGTATATTGTATGTGTATATTGTGTATATTGTATATATGTGTGTGTGTGTATATATATATATATATATATATATATATATATATATACTGTTTTTATATATCCTGTATATCCTGTGCTATTCATATGTAAATGTGTATGTATATATGTGTATGTGTATATTGTGTACGTGTATATTGTATGTGTATATTGTGTATATTGTATATATATCCTGTTTTTATATATCCTGTACATTCTGTGCTATCCATATGTAAATGTGTATGTATATATGTGTATATTGTGTATGTGTATATTGTATAGATGTGTGTGTGTGTGTATATATATATATATATATATATATATATATATATATATATATATATATATATATATATATATATATATATATATATATATATATATATATATATATATATATATATATATATATATATATACATATATATATCCTGTTTTCTTTTTCTTTTCCCTCTAATGTTGCTGCTACAACACCCGAATTTCTCCAATGGGGATCAATAAAGTATTATTTTATCTTATCTTATCTTATCTTTTTTCTCCAGAAATGTGTCTTTCGAGCCATTTACAAGTCGGTATCTTGTGCAAAGATCAGTGTTATATACCCGAAATTATATGCTGTCGGCATGATTTCTTAAAAATGACAATGACGGCAATATCTATAGGAAAATCTTTCACTGGTGAGACCTCAAATTATTATAAAAGGATAGATTTAATTCTGAATGGAATTAATGTATTCATGTATCCCCCCACCATTCCTCTGAACAATCTGACAATGCAAAGGAACGCTCTGTAACTGTAATCACAGTGACTTCGCACAGCAACGGTGATTCCCGGATGTCTAAATTATTCGGTAGCTGCTGAGCGTAAAAGCAGAACATGATTACAGAGGAGGCGTTGAATGAGTTCATTAGGGAAAGATTTCATCATGTTTGAAGAATCAAATCTATGCAGAAACCCAGAGAAAAAAATTGTTCCAGTTCTAAACGGCCGTTCCTCCTTTTCCAGTGCGCCTGTGTGCCGAAGAGTTAAGTAACACATAACTGACGGATGAATGTTTGCACTGACGTAGTAAAAAGCTGAACCGTATCCAAAAAAGGAACCAGTGTTAGTTGTTCCACTCCGAGTGCTAATTAGCATCAGTAGCTTGGAAATCCTAGACGGCTCAGCGTTCATCAGTCTACCTCTGCCTCTCTCTTACAAGGGATTAAGTTGTCAGGTTACATTGAACCCTGAGCACCCGACACCCAGACAAGAGCGTCTTAAGGTGCGAGTCCGCGATATTTATAACTGCATTGGGAGAACTTCCGCTCTCCCCGCCTCCTTCGGCCAAATGACATGAATAAGCTCCTGTGCTGCTGTATTACATAGAAGCTGCGGATTCATCATCGGTGGAGGGGTTGGCGAATATGTCCATCTGCCCGACATCCAAAAATTGTATGATTTGATTATGTGTGTGTGTGTGTGTGTGTGTCTGTGTGTGTGTGTGTGTGTGTGTGTGTGTGTGTCCGCAGCTATTAACAAGGTTGTCTCCTGGCCAGACTTTCCAAAGAATTACATAATAGGCCTTAACCCAAAAGACCTCCAGACAGACGAGGTCACCTCTCATGACATCACCACATGCGTGCACCTATGCGCACGTGCATGTACAAACACACACACACACACACACACGCGCGCAGCGATTTCGGCGTGCATAATTCCATACTTCTCTCCCTTTGCTGCACGGCTGTTTCCCACTACTACTTACACTTTCTCCTTCTCAGTTCGCCTCGCAGCCCTACGGCAGTTCCAGATAGGAGCTAGTGTCTATTTCAGGAGCTCGAGGCCGGCCAAGTCTTGGCTGCAATGTGTTAAGCACATCATGAGGAAAAGAGCCCTTGAGATAAGATGCATGCTGCTCTAGGTACAATGGTGGTGGAGAGTATGCATAATAACCCAACCTCTCCTTGTACGTATGTGTCAATTCTGAAAATAAAAACACCTCTCTAAAAGGAATCAGGATCAGAAAATTAAAATACAAAAAAAAGACACAAAAAAAACTACCATTCTTACTTATTAATGGATAAAAAAGCCTTTATTATTTAAAGTTTTAATTTCTAATGACTGTAGCGGAGATACTGGAAACTCCACTGACATGAAAACCTATTATTTTGATAGATATCTCTCAGTAACGAGTGGCAGATATCCTTCAACAAAATGTACACAATCCATTCTATGGGTATTAGCCGTATCACTGTTGATGTGTAGACTGATCCGAGTCCCATATTTAGACGGTGCACACATTTTAACTCCATTCCCCTCGCCGTTTTCGCTAGCAGGCGCCCAGTCACATCCCCTTGCTGCTCACTTGCCAGGAACAACATTTTTTTCGTTTATATCCACCTTACAGGGTTTCTTTTCAGGAGTCAGGTGAAGAAGTATAAACAACTGTCAAACTACCGGCTTGTGATTGGTGAACTTGTTATGCTTTCACCATTCATCACGGCGCAGCAGCCTTGGTTACATTTATGTCTTTTAGCACCCTGGCAATGATCCCAATTGTCGATGCAAATTGCGAACTCTCCCCTGGGATCACTTCAGACTTTCAGGTTATGCCAATGCATTTTATGTAAATAAATGCCACAGACAAAACACTCCTTGGGACAAAAAATGTTTCAACCAATAACCAGAGTCAGAGTTCAACTGCTACTGAATGTCATTCGGATGACAGCAGACTTGTCTTTAGATAGGAAGCTGGAAATTATACTTTTTCACCATTTTTTATTGTAAATCCAATACATAGGTTGTACGATACAGGTGCAACTGCAGATCAAGAGGGCCATTTCAGCAGGCAGCCAGGTTGTGCTAACATAAACGCCTTTGCAGATTTGAGCGCCCCTGTTCCTCTGTACCTCTTTTCCTTACATTTAGGCCTGTGGCTTAAGAGATAACCAGTTCCGATCAGCTTGGAGATGACTGGAATACATAGAAATTGTCTGATAATCACACGTGCTTTAATTTCATCTAATTTTATTTCATTGCATTTCATTATTTTTATTATTTCCATTATTTTTATCAATTTTTATTGATTTATTTATATATTTAAAGTGCCGTGTTTTCCTCTGTAAAGACATCAGTAATGGCATTGGCAGATTGTTTGTTTACAATCCTCTTCCAAAAAAAAAAGTCATGACATAAACCACAGGTTAAATTTAATATGCACTTAGACTTACAAACTTTATTGTCATTTTTTTTAAATTATTTCTTATTTTTTACTTTGAAGTACGGAAGGGTAACACAACAAGAGGGCTCAGACATCTGGGACCAAGAATGAGTATGTCACACTATTTGGTTTTCAGCCATTTTCCCTTATGCTGTATCTGGAAAAAGAGGACATGAGAGGCATAAAGGAGAAATTTATCTTTATTTCTAATAAAAAACGAATCGGTATAATCAAGAGAAAACCAGCAACCATCCAATTTAAATAATGGTTCACTGAGATATTTGATTTTTTTTTCTGGGTTCTACCGGTTTCCTTCCAAATTCCAAAAAACATGCAGCTTGTGCATTGGAGATACTTTGATGCCCAGACGAGTGAATGAGAAAGTGAATGGTTGTTTGGTGGCCAATGACGAGTGGGATAGTCAACACCCCACCAAAAAACCAAAGAAATCCTTCATTGCTGGACAAGCGGTATAGATAATGAATAAATGAATGAGATATTTTAATACAAAATAGGTTAGTGTAACATTAGGAAGGGAGTAGTTCAGTGGCATGGATTGGATTTTAGTTCATGTTTCTTAGGACCCCTACATCCCCCTCCTGAAAAAAAAAGAAAAGAAAAAAGTTGTACTGCGTATAAGCACTTGAATTCACAGCAGGGAGAAGCTATCCATTAAGACGGTATCACAACAAAATTAAGATTACTTGGGGATACCGTGGGACATCTGCTGATGTCGACAAACTTGGACATTTAGTAGTAAACACTTGGATCCCTCCCAAAGTGTAACCAGTTTCTGCCCAGCGTAAAGAGCAAACATCTTTCACAGGAAATATGTCTTTTTTTATGTCTTATTTTTGGTAAAATAGATATTTTTATTAGTCAGATTAAGTGTATACAGTTTTAGTATTTTGCATTTGATGTGATAGCATATGGCGTATATGATGTGGTGCTGAGTAACACAAAAGTGTCAAAAGATATTGTATTACAAAATAAATTCAATAGAATAAATTAAAATAAAATAAAATAAAAGAGACTTAAATATGAAACCATGAAAATTATTTTGGATTTTGTTTCATGGGATTTCTTATACATTATTTAGTCAACCATGGATAATGTGCGTGTGTGCGTATGTGTGTGTGTGTGTTTCCCTGCTTGGTTCGAGGTACAAGATCCATATTTTGCTTCGGGGCTAAAGGTCACAGGGGATTGTGGCAGTACACTGCACCACAGGCTGTGGTTGCGTCACAGCCAGTATTGAGTCAGGTGCACTCCCAAGGATCTCATTGCCAGCTGCCGTCGAGGCAGGGATAATCTGCCTAAGCAGCTTTCACATGATTTCACCCACAGGGAAGAATTTAGGAGAGGTTTGTAAACCTCTTCAGACCTGGCCTTGGATGGTCTTCCTGCTTTGACTTAAGGAGGTGGACAAGGACACCAGAGCAGACACCACACTGGAGAACTGAAGAAGAAAAAGAAAAAAAGAAAAGCGTTCGCTTTATTGACCGTGGCAGAAAATGAGCAGACGTGTTCATAAGCCATGTTTACTCATGTAAAGGACCTGAAATAGATGTCCCTTTATCACTAAACACGTTCTGTCTCACGCCATTAGCCACCACACTGAAAGCACCGGAGGGGCCGACAAGATCTCGTATTGATAAATACGAGATGTAAACTCCGCTAGCTTGGAGTCAAATCTGATTTATCGAAAAGATTGTGGAGAAGTTTCTTTGGCCTCCCCGGCCGAGGGTCAGGTGAATGTGAAGATATGGAGTTCATCCGCAAAGTGTTGTAAGTCAAAGTAAGCGTCAGGATGTCTTTTCAAGGGTTTGACCTGTATTGCATTTCCCAAAGGGCAACGGGTAAAGCACAGCATCTGACCTTTGACCTACTGCGGCATCGTACAGAAAAAACAGAATTTCAAAATTTACAATGAATTCTTCAATAAAGGACGGGCTGTCAAAAAAATCATTTATGTTTGTGATGAAAAATCAGAGATGCCTTTTTGTAGCTGGAGTGCTTTCAGAGTGCTAGCAGAGCAATCAAGAAGCTCCTTGATTGTTCGGACTTCCAATGCTGCGTTTACTAACCCTCTGGAGTTGCCGCCAGTTCGCCTTTTCACCACCAATGTTATGTCACACAGACATGGCTAAAAGTATCAATGTTCATTTTTGCTCTTCAGATAGAATAGAACTATTTCTGAAATGTTTGGAATCAGGGCGCTGTGGCGGCGCAGAGGTTAGCGCTTCCTCCTCACAGCAAAGAGGTCCCTGAATCAATTCTGACAAGTTCTCTGGTCTCCCCTTGCATTCCAGAAAACATGCAGTAAGTTCATCGGCGAGGCCTAAATTGCCCAGACGTGTGAATGAGGGTGTAAATAATTATATGTCTAAATACGTTGGCGTGTGATTGACAAGCGACCGGTCACCCTCATGACCCTGAGTGCAGGATTACCAGTATAGATAATAAATGAATGAATGAATGAATGATCAAGCGTGTGCTTCGACTCTCGGCCAATGACAGCCGGGATAAGCTCCATCACGCCCTCGATCCTGAGCGCAGGATTAACAGTTTGGATGATGAATGGATGAATGAATGCATGAATGATCGAGGGTTGTCCCCGTTCCTGTGTATGCGGGAGCAATGGAAGGGAAAAAAAAAAATCAATAAATCTAAGAGAGGTGTCATACAAAAGAGTTAGATGGCGGGCAGCATGGTTGTGCAGTGGTTGGTTAGCGCCTCTGCTACAGCACATCGGTTCCTGGTTTGATTCTGACACAAGACAGAAACATGGATGTTGGTCTCTATATGTGGCCTTGTGATTGACTGGCCGACAGTCCAGAGCGTACCCTCTTCCTCGATGGCAGCTGGGATAGGCTCCAGTGTCCCCGCGACTCTAAGTGTAGTATAATTGGTAGATAATGGATAGATGGATAGATGGAGTTAGACGGTGGTAGAAGTTGCACGGAGCATCAATCAAAATCCAAAACTTTATTCAAGCAACAGTTTAATCGATGGTATTCCATTGTTTAAATGTAGTTTCAACTAAAGAGGATGAGATGTTATTTAAGTGTGTCTGTATGAGCTGGGGTAGAGAGGGAACGTTCTCAGAGTTTTAAAGGAAACCCCTCCAGGGAAGACTAATAGGCATAAATATGCTTTACGGTTTGTCTCATGCTGGAATGCATTGTTAGAAAAGCACAAAGAATTGTTATTTCTTTCAAAATCACAACTTATAACACATATTTTAACCCAGGGGGAATGCCATTGTTTTACGAGTGCAACGCAAGCTAGGTTGATTACATATTGAGGTTTCATGTTTTAAATTCAGCTAGTATTAACTGTTGCTCGTTACGGTTCCGTACATACAGTATTAATGCCACGTTGAGCTGCTTTTGGGTACAATTTTCAGTTCCAAGGTAAACACAGGGACTGATGCTAGTCCACACAGTTTTTCCAAGGGACAAAAAGAGAAGAAAGACTGGGCATCAGCCCGATCACGGAGGAAGCTGAAGTCGAGTTGCCCTGTCAGTCAGCACAGTGGTCAATAAGTCTACAGTGAACAGCCAGTGAAAACAAGGGAAGCGCCTTACAACAGACACTATGTCTCTGCTAGCATAGCAATGGAGTTGCTGCGAGCAAACCAGCGACTTTTGCTGAATCTCGCCTCTTCACGTCTTTCTTCGTCTTAATTCTAAAGCTCATTTGGACATCCGTCTTCAGCGTTATCCTCCTCGCTCTCGTCTCTCTCAGGCTCAAATGGAAAGGGTTGCACGGATGACTTGTTTTTTTTACCCTACTTTGAATGAATGAATGGGACTGAGCCGAGGGCCAACCATGTGACGTCACTACCCTTATAGCAAAAATGCGTAAACAGCGATGGCGGCCTACAAGTGAATTCTTTTTTTTTTTACAATTTTATACAAACTAATATACGTTGAGAGATTTAATTATCATTTTTATGTAGCTGGTGCAAATATTGATCAAACAGGAAAAGACTGTCTCGGCAGCTGGGGATCCCTTTAAAGCTATGAAACCATGAACTTCTGGTCAAAAGAGAAGGAATTTTGTTTCTCATTGTTAGACTCCATTTAGATCATCTTCACATTGATAGCGCTTCCACGTCTTTGCAGATGTTACACAACAGTCATGTTGTTCACACAAGCTCCCAAAAAACACTTGTTTTTTTTCTAAATTTCAGTGAGTGTACCGGAGTTATTTCTTTTGAGTTTAAGCCACCTAATATCTAACTTTTTGTTTCATGAAAACAAGAAAGAAACGCATGAATTGTCAATTTTATCTCAATATTTTGCCTTTGGTACTGGTGAGCTGGGTGTCAGAAATGTAACAACTCTGATGGGGATGTCTGGTTCACACGCACAGCAAAAGTTGGTGAAAAAAGTCATTCTTATTTCCTTAAACGTTGAGTTTTTCAGATGAAAAGGGTGATCGATATATTGTATCCCTATTAAATCCTATCCTGACTGAAATTTATTGTGATGATATTGTAATGTGGGGACTCTGGTGTTCCTGCACCTAAATAAAACATGCAAACTGCTAACAAAGGTACACTTTGCGCCTTGCTGGCTATTTTTTGTCAGGTTGCTCTGACAGGATGACAAACAGCTCTGTGTTCTGCTGTGAGAAATGAACCCACAAAAAAATCACAAAGTGATAAAGTTAAGAAAAACTTTATTTTCACACCAACAGACATAAAACTAATCAAATTAATAGTTTTCCAGGGGAAATCACTTGCTGCCTAGAGTTAAGAAATAGAAATTAATAAAATTAGATGGACAGAAATAAATAAATAAAGATAAAAAAAAATGCGACTAGTGTCAAGAATTAAGATCATGAAATATTAGTGTGTGTCAAGGTTTAAGATTGGTATGTTAAAAAGGAGCGGAATACAATCAGATATAAGTATTAGGTATTCGTACATCAGATGACCTTTTGCCCTAGGATGGATGAGTCTTCAAGATGTAAATTTTTCATTTTTTTCAATGGTTTTTAATTACTTTTGTTTAATTAAATTGTCTCTGAGGAGTACTCCAGGACGCTAGCTGTGTGAGAATGTTAAACCAAAGACTTCAGGTAAATATTTGCATTGATGTCTCTAAGATTTCTCTTGGTTATCAGGTCCAACATTTTTTTTTTTCTGATCAGGTTACTGAGTAAATCTGACATCTTGTATCCATGAGTTAAATCCCAGTGGAGACTGATGATGTCACAGGAGTATCTAGGCCACAGTTTGAGAGGGAAATTTGGTCGGTCCAGGAACGAAATCATGGTTAAAAAAAAAAGTGAATCCCAAAATATAGCCTCTTGTCTGTAAGAAGACATTTAATTTGAACATCACGTCATTTTTTGAAGACATTTTCTACAACTTTAATTTAGGCTATTGCAGGTAGAACAGACGCAGTTTAAGAAGAACTCCAGTTACAGTACAGGGTTTCAATGTGAGTTCAAGATATTTTTCTTCAAAACCTAAATTTCATTTGTTGCACTTCGATAGAGAAGAGTCATGCACAAACACCTGATTGAAATTTTTTTCTCTTTGTATGTATGTATTATTATAAATTACAGTACAGACATTCATTTTGCATTATTGGGCCTTTTTAATGATGGTAAGGATGTAAATCCACACATTCAGATGTTTTCTCTTTAATTTCATTATTTCCGCAGTACGAAGTACAACACAATCCCCCCAGTTGGCATTTTTAACGACTGTAGACTCTTTGTCAAGACTTTTCCTCTCCATGGAGCAGTTATTAAACACGTTTTTCTTCTTGACTGTTGCTTTGTGAATACATTGTATCCTCGACGGTACAATTCAAAAGTATTCTTAGAATTTTCTGTTCTCAGGAGAAAATTGGAAATTAAACGGGCTGCTTGAAGTCCTTCTATTTACCCATTCTTTACTTTTCCATCTGTAGTGGCATTACATCTCCTGTGTCATGCGAAAAAAAAGGGAAAAATAGTATTCTGAATTTCTGTGTTCAAAAAATAACTCTGTTAATGTTTCAAAAGGCAAACAAGACGTCGTTGAGAGAAAAGGAAAAAACGTTTTTCGTGGTAATATTTACATTATGCATCTGAGCCCCTCCATTTGTTGAACAATGAGTCCAAGGACTCTGTGTTGTAATGTTAATGTTATATATATATATATATGTATGTAAATATATATATGTATATATATACATATGTAAATACATATATAAATACATATATATACATATACATATATATATATATATATATATATATATATATATATATATATATATATATATATATATATATATATATATATATATATATATATATATATATATATAAATAAATGTAAAACAAAAAAACTGTAATAAATAAAATAAAATGATTAAATAAGAAGAAGACCTGTGACCAGTTGAGGAACTGATATGTTGGATGACTGAGGTTTG
>CAAKHD010013117.1:72843-104248 GCA_901007705.1 Fistularia tabacaria | reverse complement strand
GCAAAACTTCTTTTTAACCACTAGGACGTGTGGAAAAAATTAAATTTGCTTTTACCCCGTTTTTATTTTTCCCCCCCCCTGCGAAATCTTCCCCCCAAAAGCCCCCCCCCCCCCCCCCCACCCCTTCCCCTAGACAAGAAACTATATCTCTCTCGTCTTTCCACTCGGTGCACAGATTTGCAGTAAATGATGACTTATAATAGGCTGAAAGGGCCTATACTTAGAAATGAGTCCACGGCTGATCCCTGTTCTAGTAAACACAGAGCTTTATCGTGAAGTGAATCCTGTCTTGTGAGCAGCAGTGGAAACTTCCACACAAAAACAGGAAAAGTTCATTCACAAGTATTGTTCTGGTCAAGCCAACAATAGCTGGCACATCTATCTATCTATCTATCTATCTATCTATCTATCTATCTATCTATCTATCTATCTATCTATCTATCTATCTATCTATCTATCTATCTATCTATCTATCTATCTATCTATCTATCTATCTATCTATTGGCTAACTTCGGGTAAAAATAAGAATCCTCAAATCTGGAATGGATAATGTATTTGATCAAGTGTTGGTCTTTAGAACATACATGTTTGACAAGTTTTAATGGTGATCAACGGTTATTTATCAATGCTCACATCGAAATGGAGCATATTCTTATGCTGTTATCTAGTAGTTACCGCATTTGACTAACCTTTCTTTCTATCTTGTCTGTTTCTTCACTCGACTCCTCGCACGAGAAACTCATTACCAAAGTTAGATTGAATTATTTCTGATTAAAACGGGGAAGAAAAGAATTCTCTTCTTGCTCTTGAACCCAAATGTATGAACTAATGATTATATAACATGTTATTTTCAGGTGAAGGTTAGTTTGATGTTTCTGCTCCTGGTTTTATACGTAACCGCCACATCATTCAAGCCATGTCCCCACCTGAGTTTCTTTTTTTTTTATCACTTATGATAACCAAATGCAAGTAGCCACACATATAAGTCAATCACATGCAATAATTTAATCATTTTGAGTGGAGGTGATTTACGTAAGCCAGTAATTCTTCCTGTATAAAAAGCCATGTGGGTAGCTTTGTTGAACAAAATTATTTTGAAGCATTATAGATTTGAAAATAAATACATATAGCACACACCAGTGGTTCCTTCCTGCTACTGCTCTTGGTGAAATCAGTGTGTTTGCATAACTCCACGACAATTTAAGATAAAGGAATCATTCTACCCCGTGTAGATTAAACATTGGTCCAAAGGGCTTTTGCTATCCTTTTTGCTTTTGTTGTACACCTCAGTCATTGACCTGAAACCGCTGACCTATCACCTCTCCACGTTGAGTTTGTTTGTTCTAGGAAATGTTCTCAATTGAACCATGAACCCTTTCTTTGGAGGGAAAAAAAAAGGGAGGGCTCAGGTATTTTCTTATGAATTCACGAATATCACATTCACCTTTTTGATGAGATCATTAAGGTGCCATTCCCAAATCATTTCTGTAAATTCAGGCGGGATTCACCTAACGAACTTTTGCGCTCGTTCCAGTGCCTCCAACCAGTGGAATGCGGAAACGGGTTTTATAGCTGTAAAGGTTTCTCGAGAGTGTGTGCGTGTCATGGGGAACTCTGATCCCTTTTGCTTCCGTGAATGAGGAGGCCACGGCAAAGTGCGGTTTCTGGAGAAGAGTATTTCCACAAGTTTTATCTTGTTTGTTACACGCAAGGCCAAGGCCTACTCGCTGATATGATTGGCCTTGCTGCTGATGGAAAAGGAACATGTAATCCTCATAGTCTGAACCAACCTCTTGTTTTTTCTCCAAATTCTCTTGCCTCAAACAACTAATGATGATAATAGCACAAATAACCGCTCTTCGTAGAAACGATAAAAAGAAAGACGAATAAAATGAGGCGTGGGATTTTAAAGGCTAATAGATAGCGACAGGCCGGCAAGAACAGCGGCCATCAAAAGTAATGACATCACTCCGATAGGGAGACTTCGAGAGGAGACGTGTCGGTGACAAGCAGTAGCTAATCGAGCTGACAGGCCACTCTCGGGCACTTTCTCCCTCCCACTGTGTCTGGGGACCAGAGCTTGCTTTCTCACACCATTAGGTTAAATTTTAATACCAACCTTTAACTCTTGTTTCCTTTTAACTCCAAATCACAGAGTCACTGGTTCAGTTTGGGTCTGCCGGTTAGCACCTCTGGCTAGTCTGATGTGTCTGCTTTGCGAGCTGTGACACCATGTGACAGAATGCGGCAGACTAGCAAGCCGCCTCAACCCTGAGTGACATTCAGTCTTCTGACATTCACCCCTCGCAGATCAATAACCTCTTATGTAACTCCCCCGGTTTGGACTGGAGGCGAGATTCCAGCTGACTGGAACATGTGACAGGGCTTTGACTGCGTTGACCCACATTTTCCCTTTCTCTCCGCACTCTGCTTGCCTCCCTCCCTCCCTGCCAGTCTCTTCTTTCCAACACGTCCCCAAACTCCTCTCGACTCAGTCACACCCTTCAGAGAATCCGTTGTGTACTTTAGGCGGTAAAAATCCAGACTGGGGTTGGGTCAGCCCTTACTGTGACATGCCCAGACGTGCAACCAGACAGAATGAGAGGGGTATAGCTGGCGGATGAGCAAGAGGCATGGGACACACAGCGAACAGGGGCTTCCTTTGCATGCTACTCTAGATGGAAATGTACCGTGTGTCATTCCCTCCTATTAACTTATGATTATGCATACTTTATGGATCACATAATGCAAACCTTTTTTTTTTCACTCATGTCCTCATTCCTGCAGTTTAAACTCGCTGGAAGGTGGCCTTTGTCTGTGCTCACTGCTTTTGGTTTTATTTGGCGAAATGTTACCCATTAAGCTCATTCATTATTTTTTGAAACAAGCAAAAAAAAAAAAAAAAAAAAAATCAATTTCATCGTGAGGGTGATGTAATCCGTGTAGCGCTGGGATGTCCGTGCAAAAGAAAACCAAAACAACTGTGTGCTGAGAAAAAAGAAAAAAAAAGTGGAAAGGTTAGAGTGCCTGAGTGAGAGGCTCATTACCGATCAGGATGTTTATCCTGACTTTAAACCCGAGGTAATTAATAGCCTTTAATATGAAGTCCGATGCAGGCTGAATAAATTCAGACGTAAATCCCCATGTCCGGCTCTGTGAGAGGAAAGCAGAAACGCAGGGCCTATTCCCTTGAAACAACTTCTGATATCTAAACAAAAAATTCAAAGATATACGGGCTGTTGTGTCTTATCATGTTTCGTGTTTTTCAAATAAAATTGGGATTTCAAGAAATCTGAAGGAGCTTGGCATACTGTATTAGTCAAGTGTTATTAGCATAAATTATAATCTGCTGAGCCTTTGCCTCCAAGCACAGGAAGCAGTCAACCCCTGTGCTGTTGCACTGTATAACAGGGGGAGACGAGGACGTTTTGATGTGGTATCTTTCAGGCTGACCGTGTTTCATTAGTGGTCACTGCACAATTTTGTCTCTGCTCGTGTGATTGCCCTCCGACGAGACTGCAACATTTTTTTTTATTTGAAAAAAATCGAAATTGTTGCAAAGATGGAGCATTATATGTCAAACAATAAGAAAAAAAATGATAGTAAAATAAAAAATACATAAAAAATATAAAATAAAATGTAACAATAGAAGAGTGCACTCTCATAGAGCTTGAGATAAGTTCATCGTAACTATTTTATTACAGTTATATACTGTTTGATGACTTTTAGTTGTTTGGGTTTTTTTTGTTAGTTCCCTGTGTGAACTTGTACAGGATGTGCAAAGGAAGACAAGGCTCATTCATATCAAGCGTCTTCATCACTTCACAACTACAACATGCACAACTATTGATCGAGGTATTTTTGGACCTGATACGTGATCGTCCACATCCTCACTGCGGCATATACTTGGTGGTTTTGGCGTGCGGCATAAGCTTGTTTCGGGCGACCAATTACATTTTTTTCGTCTGTATGTGATGTATGCCGGCATGATTTATGAGGCCGGTTCTCTGGAATGCCAAAGGATGTGGTCGGTAGACAAAGCCGAGCACCAAAGTAGCGTTATGTACATTTTTTTTTTCTGTGGTTACGCTCAACATGTTGGTTCTTTTTTGAGTAAGTAGTATTTCCGTGGCCATTTTTGATCTGCTGCATGTATGTTTGGATGGACACACACACACACCAAAGCTGGTCGTGAGAAGCATTTGAGCGACATAGACGATGATCAGACAGTATTACAGTATGATTGGACTACGGTACAATCCTCATTGAGGTTTTAATGCCAAATGAACCTGTCTGGCTCTGCATTAAACTAAGCTGATTAAGTCACAACAGGTATTCTATTTCAGTATTTGTCTCACAGAACACATCCTACAGCCAAGTTAACTGAGTCCTGCGTTTTTATCCTCCATCACATTGGACCACGGTGCTATCTTCTGCGCTCCGTCCACGATGGCGTGGAAGAAGAATAATTACACTTTTAATGAAGCAGGCTGATGGAGAGATTTTTAACATTTATTTGGAGGTTGTTCTGTAGCCCAACATTTTTCATGCTGTGTGAATCATAAATTCAGATGTCGGGAGCAGCTTGCTTGTTTTTGGAGTACTTTTAGGAGATGGGAATTGCATTTTGGCTGCAGTTTGGCTCTTTATGAAGTAGGAATGCCTCATGTAAAGCCTTTTTCCTGCTTGTGTGAATGAATCGCAAATAATTCACTGGCAAACTTCAGCAAGAGATTCAAGTCCAACAACAGTGACGCGTTTTGTTTTTGTTTTCTATCCGCATCAATGCTCAATGCAAGCAGAGACATTGTGGGGCCTCCTCATTTTTTAATGCCAGAGAAAGGTATGCTCAAATTTTATGTTGCTTTATCATATGCAGCAGAACCTTGGCTTACGAATTTCATTCGTTTTTTTGTACCAATTCAAGAACTGTAATGTTCGCGAACCGAATCGATTTGAAATCAGTGTAAATCCCATTGATCCGTTTGACCCCCAAAAACATACAGTACTCTTGAAAAAAATGTTCCTGTTTTTTTTTGTGGCAAAAATAGAAAAAGGAATGAAACGAAACCTTTATTATTATTGTGTTTCTGATGTTCTTTCTCTTTTTGTCTTTTTCTTTTTTCAGATCCATGTCCAAAAGTAAGGCCTTCCTTTATATGAGACCCTCACTAACAGTATCTCCAGCAAGCTGTCTTTCATTAGTTCAAACTCACAATGAATTTTCTACTTCTTCTGAGGCTTGAGACCTTTGCTTCATGAATGTAGTCAGCTCTTTTGCAACATCAGCCGTCTTCAGCACATCTTTGTTCTTCAGGATTGTACAGGTAGTTGACTTAGCCATGTCGTAGTGCTTGGCAAGATCAGTAACACAAACACCGCTCTCATTTAACTATAATAAGCTATAGTTTCCTTCTTCAGATCGACTGTAATTCTTAACTTCCATTTAACACCACTATGATAAGCTATAATTAATTATAGCTATAATTATATAATATAATATTACATAATAATATTAAACTATAATTAACAATAAGCTATTATTTCCTTCTTCAGATCAACTGTATTTCTTAACTTCCCTTTAACACCACTATCACTCGCACTTTTAACTTTTTTCGAGGCCACAATGAGAACTAACTTACTGAAAAAAGCACAAAAAAAACGGCGAACAGGGGGATACAATGATGAATAACAACGCGGAAAGCCCTAAACTTTGTTTTTGTGCTGGTCCCCAAAGGCTTGTTCGCAGGTCCATTCAAAATTTTATCAAAAACTCAGTTAGTTGGCTGATTTGTTCGTATTTGGGGTTATGCGCACGCTGAGGTTCAACTGTACTCTAATTTTCAGCGACTCTTGTCAAGGGTAATTCAAAATGGCAGCGTTTCATCTGACCCCAGCGGCTGACACCGTAGCATAGCATTCCTTTCATAAACTCACTTCTTGTGGACAATCTCTGGGTCCTTCCTTGTTCTTCTGTTTTACAGTTTCTTGGACGCTTGAAACTTGTAAGTCAACACAGAAACACAAACACCCGCGCATATGTTGCTTGCTATAAATAGCAAACGTCAAATCAATTTAATACGTCGTATTTTGGGGTGACTTTATTGTGTTGTATGGAAGTTCAAGCCGAGTAACCCCATATGTCGACATAATTTGTCTCATGCTTAGTTTTTATGAATATATTATCAATATGGTTATTTATTAATTATTTGATTATAACTAATCGGTCGCAATAATCCCAAATAGCAAAGAGAAATTAAAAAAAAAAAAAAGTATACCAAACAGCTACTTGGATCTTAGGATGTTAAATTCTCCAATGCAAGATAATTTTTCTTAAATTATAATCGTTTGATTCATTCCTGCTTGAATTCTTAGCAGGTCAGTTCTTTTTTATTGTTCAAGTGATGCATTATTGACAAGTTTGCAAAGCATCAATAGGACATATTTTTCGATCCCCAGGAAATGTGTGGCAATATGAGAGGATTCAGAAAGGTTATATTTCATGTTTTCTCGTGCAAATTGATCACCAACAAATTTGCGATATCTATTGGGGTAATAGACTGAATACATATTCAGATTAATACATAATTCACTGATTGGAATTGGAAATTTGTGTTTCATGTAGCTGCAAGCAAGATTGACACAAGCGCGGTGATTTACTTTTTGCAATATTATTTAATCTTCATAAAATGATCTTGTTCTACAGAATGACATATGTCTTCAACCGGCAAATGCACTTGTTTCCTCTTCCTGTTCTCCTCTGGGTTTACTTTGTCTCACTTTGTCTTATTTGAACTTTCACTTTGTAAAAAAAAAAAAAATGCATTAAAATTGTACTTGTGGGAAAAGGACTTGGATAATTTCTTCACTGACAACATAAAGATTGGATACGACCTTTACATGGTCTTATTGATTTGAACCTTGACTGAATGCTTATATGGATAATTTGTGTTTCATGAGTGACGACTTTTCCTTTTTCATATCATTAAAAAGCTATAGTTTATTTTGAATGCAATTGGGTTTGTTTTCTACCGCGAGTCCAAAACGCACACATTGCGACCCAACTGGCAATATTCTGAATACTTTTCAGGAGATTCTGTGGTTCAAGTCACGTAAAAAAAAAACCACAACTCTGTACACGTCTCATTTTCCAAGTTGGACATTAAACAATGACTAATATGAAGACAAGAAAATATAAGTACCCCGTAGTGACACTAATATCTAAACATGGCCTCCAGGCTCGAACTGACACATTATTTAAGCCCTTATTTTTGTGCTGAAGTGTTAATGTCGGGCTGCGATTGCAAAAGTGACTGACTTCTGCGTTGCAACTTAAACGCTGCTCTGTTAAGGTTGTTATAAACTTCTGACATAGTTGAAGCAATGCTACAACTATGATACAATTATAGCATCAAGCATATCAAAGCCTACCCTACAATGTAACCCATAAAGTCAATTTAAGAGAGAAATATAATTTAGCTATCTATTGATAAATTGATTAATTGATTAATTCATTCATTCAGGGTGGCACAGTGGCGCCCTTCGGCCTCACAGCACAAAGGAGCCTGTTTCAATTCCAACAAGGGACCTTTCTGTGTGCAGTTTGCATGTTCTCCCCGTGTCTGCCTGGGTTTCCTTTGGATTCCCCTGTTTCCTCCCACCGTCCAAAAACATGCAGCAGGTTCATTGGAAAAATTGGGGAACTTGCCCAGATGTACAAATGAGCGAATGAATGGTTATCTGTCTGTTTATGTGGCCCTGCAATTGACTGGCGACCAGTCCAGTCCAGGATGTACCCTGCCTCTCGCCTGACGGCAGCTGGGATGGGCTCCGGCATCCCCTGGAACCCCGAGTAGGATAAGCGGTAGACGATGTATGGATGGATGGAGGGAGGGATTCATCCATTCATTATCTATACCACTTATCCTGCACTCACAGTCATGGAGCTCCCGGAGCCTATCAGCATTCACCCTGGGCCGGATGCCAGTCGATCACAGGGCCTCATAAATAGGCGTTTTATGATACCTAAATGCTTCTGAACATAAAGAGACAAACAAGAATTCACTTTGTCATTCACATTTCATTTCGAGACATACAAACATTCACTCTGTCATTCGCATGTCATTTAGAGACACACAACCCCTCACATGTCATATAGAGAAATAGAACCATTCCCAAATCTGTGAAAAATACTATTGATCTGCTGGATATTTTCGGACTGCGGTAGGATACCGAAGAACCACACTTCGAGTGGACTCCTGTCGGAATCAAATAAGGGACCTTTTCTGTCGCTCTGAGGTGGGAGCGCGAACTACTGCAGCACCATGCCGCCCCTGCACAAAGATTTGCCAATCTGGCTCATCCAAATATGGTTGTAAAAAAAGGGAACATAATGAATGATATGCAGGGGAAAGTAAAGCATTTTTTGGGTCAAACTATGAAAAGAGAAGGCAAAATGTTGATTGAAGAAAAAACAAAATATAACTCCGTTTGAACATTCATCAAACATTTCTTTGAATCAATGAGAGCATTCATTTTGGAGTTGTAATGCCTTCTCATAATTAAATAATTACTGGTAATTTATCACTTTTTATCCTTGGGACTGCCAGGCAGGAGGCCTAGAGGAAGACTGAAAGAAGATTTATGGACGAAGTAAAAAGACATGAAGTTAGTTTTTGTGAGAGAAGAGGCTGCAGAGACGTGGGCAAAATGGAGGATGATGATTCGCTGTGGCGAGCCCTTCGGGGAGCAGCGGAAAGGGTAAAAAGAATCCCTTTGTTTGCTTAACATTTTGGAGGTAGTAGAGAACATGATACATCCATAGGTCAAGTATTAGCAAGGAAATGAAGGTTAATTTGTGTTAGAGCTCAACTTGATAATGTTTATGCTATTGTAGTGTAATAGTCAGTCAGGGTATGCAGGAGGCCCGACTACATCATGACTAAAACGGCTACAGGTGCTATGCTTTTATTTTCTGGTGTTCCACACACGGGTAGATCATTACAACATCAGTGGGGGCTGCCCTCACATCCCCTGAACTACATATTGACAGAGCTGTGAACAGCTGCTTGGACTGGAGAGGTTTTGACTTTCGGACTCTCTCTTGTCCTTCGGTTCATGCAAGAAAGGGGACGGTGCGGCGCAGGAGGTGGAGCGATCGTCCTTGGTACCGAACATTCCTGGTTTGATTCCCGGCTCCTCCTAGTGTCGGCTCCTCATAGTGTGTTGAAATGTGGTTGACCAAGAACGCTGAACCCTAACTGCTCCCCTGGTGCTGCTCGATGGCATTCCAACAGCTCATGGTTCATCCATGATGGATTAAATGCAGGGAATGAATTTCCCCACAGGGATTAAGAAAGTATACATTATTATAAAATAGCTCAACGCGTCTTGTCGTCTTTTAGGGACAGAAGCTTGCGATACCCGGGTTGGGATCAAACACAATATTTGCTTATGATTGTTGCATTCTTGACTGATCTCCGTCTCTGCAAACAGACTTAGAAATATAAACAGACAAGGAGTTAAAAAAACAAAACAAATTGTACATGAGTAAAGTGAATACAGCATAAGTGTATCTCATAGATTCACCGGTAGCTTGTTTTTTAGCAGCCTAAGTAACAGGTTGTCCTCTGGCAAACTCCACACAGAAAGGTCCACTCATCGAAATCGAATTAGGTGTTGTCCTGTGAGGCCGAAGTGCTAACCACTGTCCCACCATGCCGCCCTGGAAGACAAAATAAACAAGAAAAATAAAACGAAATAATCCTTCTGCGGAACACCACAATTGTCCCATTCAGTTATACAAGGAACACAATATCAGCGAAATTTGACCATTGCTTTGAAGCCATCAGGGAAGAACCACGAGCAGAGATCAGCTCGTGAGCAGTGGCAGGGGAGCAGTTAGGGCTTCAACAACACTTGGACAGGCTAGGAGACGCCTGGAATTGAAGCAGGAATGTTCGGTACCAAGGACAACCGCTCAACCCCCCCATGAAAATGAGACGATATCAGGTTGAAAAAAGTATTTGACAAAAAAAAAAAAGATCGTAAGTGAATCATTGCCTTCTGTTTCTTGTTTTCCTGTATCTTGTGTCTTCTAAGTGCCTCACCAGCCCTGAACCTCACCGCGCACCACTGGCTTTTGGTCAATTTCTGATCAAACTATATCCGCACACGATCTACACATTCACAGTGGTGTAAGGACACTTGTAGGCAATCGTTCGCACTCACGCACAACTCGATCCCACTGTCCACGTGTTTGAAGTTTGGAAATAAATGGCTTAGAGCGCGGAAAAGTGTGATAGAATGGTCACTCAAATTATACCCAGCCCAAGTGGCTCACATTGTCGACTCAATCTCCTCATTCTTTTTTACAAAAATGCTTATATTCCTCTCCGATCCAACTCGTCTCTGCTTCAGTTTCCCTATGTTTTGTACCTCGTCTTTCCTTTTTACCTTCTCACCCACCACATTGTATTCATTTTTGTTCATTATTTTCAGTCTCTTACCTCTGCCCGCCCTCTCGTATCATGTCTCTCCTACCCAGCTGCCTTTCAGTTCCCCAGCTGGGGTTTCCTCCAAAAGCAAAAACGCACCAAGACTGGGGAAACATGTCAACCACCATTGCAAGAATGGCATAGTCTGTAAGAAATATCTTTTTGTCTTCCGACATCTCTGTGGCGATGTGTGCGCTCATGCTTACTGTGGTGTGTATTTGTGAGTGTGTGTGCGTACATATGTCCATATGCTTTGCGCATTAGAATACCAGATTACATTTTAAAAGCAGCCGGCAGCCGCTCCCGGCCTGTTTGCTAATGTACGTCTGCACGGAATAACACCGACACTCGAGCAAAAACCAGCTGCCCAGGCAGAGGAAACTCCACCGCCGTTCTGACAGATGCGAGAGTCTTACATCTCAGAGACACAAAAGGAAAATGACAAAATAGACACAAGGGGGAAGACAAAAAGTCCTCAGGAGATTAAGGGACTGAAAGGTCATACTGTCCAGGACTGGTGTGCTGCAGATGAGGAGAGAGATAAGTCCTGCAGTGCCCTAGCAGAACACCTGCTGCTCCCCAGCCCTCATCTACTGCTGCTCTGTCATACAGCACGCTGCCTTGCAAAAAGACTCTGACGGCCGTTCAAGGAGAGGGAAGGGGACGGAAGCGTAACTGGGCTGGGGGTGGGGTGGGGTTCGAAGATGGAAGGGTTGAGGAGACATTAAAACATTACGGACAAAGACTGGAGTTAAAATATAACATTAAGAAATTTGCAAATATGGACATACACTGATCTACAACCTGGCCCATCTCTTAACTACACCAGGAAATTCAATTTATTCATGTATTCATTTGTTTATGTATTTATGTTTTTGTCTTTTTTCATCTTTCATGACCCTTTCCTACATTTAAGGTACGTTGATCGGAAATATTCCAAATCCTTGTCATGCACAAAGGTGTTTTTTTGCATGACACATAACGTATTTTTCTTCTTTCTATTTAACTCGATCCTTCTTATTTCCAATCGTAAAGAGCAGCATTTTTCTGAATGGTAACAGAGAGATTACTGGAAAGAACAAAACAGAACTGAGTTGGTGAGTCTTATCTCGTACTCTTTGCTTCATGCTTTGCTTTTTGTCACAATGGGTATTTGGTGTTTGTGCAGAGACAGTTGGGTGGACCAGGCGAACTGTCATGTTGCATTAGATCCTCCTGTATCGGCTGACTTTTATTTGCCCCGAAGGTGAAGTGGCTACCTACCAGCAACCTCAAATTGTGCAGGACATGCACATACATGCAATGATTTCCCAGATGCACACTCCTATCTTGCATAAAACACTTGTGAAACGTTATTACAAGGGTTCACTGCGTAGCGTATACAACAAAATAGGAGCATGTTTCTATTTGCAAGGAGGAGACAAATCCCCCAAATATGACGGACTGAATAGTGTATACCCTAATATGCTACAAACGCAAAATTAATTTATATAAGTTGTTCACATGTTCTCGATACTGCTTATTCTGGAGTCAATCACAGGGCCGCATAATGAGGCATAATATCACTGACACTCTCATTCCCTTTCCAATGAACCCATTGCATGTTTTTTGGACTGTTGGAGGAAATCAAAGAACCTGCAAAAAGCCTCCTGTCAGAATCGAACCATGGACCTTCGTGCTGTGAGGCAGAAGTGCTGACTGCTGTACCACCATGCAGCCGGATGTATTTTTGTAACAGAAATTTAAACCAAAAGTTGATGGCTCCAGCTTGAGCCTAACAGAGCGCTTGACTGTGGAGGGCTCAAGTGTTTTTTTAAAATTAGGGAAGTAAACTAAAAAGAAAGCAACCCCAAAAGACACATTGAAACATCTATTACACATTAATAATAATGAATAGGTACTGTAACACTAACTATAAAAAAGTGTAAAGTACAATATGTCTTTATTTCCAGCATCAATATCTCTGCCTTTTATTGCACATTGTCATGACTCCGTCTTACGCGCCAAGCAGCCAGGCTCTCCAACATGTGACATCCGTCGAGAGAAGACAAAGGGTGACTGTTGTGGGTCATTGCAGCCAATAAGTAACAGCTCATCCCCACGATTCTCGGAGAGCTGCGTCACAGGGATGGCTTCAAAATCTACGAGAGGAAGCTCAGAGATATCCAAGGTGGCAACATGCCTTTCTTTAGTCAGATGTACAACCACCTCTGTTAACTTCTGACTTGAATAAACGGTTAATGGTCGACACTTATATAGCGATTTCACACCATGACCTAGATTGCATTCACACTGCCACCGCTTCACCGCTAACTAGGCCATCGGTAACCCGGTAAGCGACACTGAACATGAAGACATGGTCAGTGTCTTGTCCAAGGCTGCTGTGACATGCAGAGAGAAGGAGCTGGGAATCTAACCGCTGACATCGCAATTGGAGGTCGCCTGCTGCAACAACCCGATACAACGATTTTTGCCGGGAAGAGAAAGCAGCAAAAAAATGTGCCTATTTATTGATCTTTCATTCATCATCTACTGTTTATCTTTCGCTCGGGGTTCGCAGGAGCCCATCCTCATTGGGCGAGAGGCGAGGTTCACCCTGGATCGGGACAGGACCACAAATAGAGACATACTACTTTTTACTGTGCCATTATTTAGTGGGCAATTTTTTCATATTTCCATCTGCATGCAGTTTGATTGCCCACAGGACGAAGAACATGCAAACTCCTCCCTGTAGGAGGGAATTGAACCAGGGTCCTTCTTGCCCTGAGGCGGAAGAAATAACCGCTGCACCACCATGCAGCTCCATGTTCCTGTTTAGTGAAAGGTAAATATTCCGAAATCGAGTAACTTTGGATCCTCGACGTGAAAGATGGCATCAAATGCGTCCTTTTGTTGTCAACACATAAATAATCAAGGGAATAGGAAACCTTCAGAGCTGGAGGAACTTTTTGCACTTCCTAGATGCTTTTCAGGATATAGGCCGCTTCTTGGTGCATTTCGAGAGCATATGAACTAGGGATGACTGACCTCACTTCCTGGAACCGTTTTCGCTCCTACTCCGAGGCCGGGTTTTTTTTTGCATCTCCACAGGAACTAATATGAAGTAGATGCCCAGTGATTGGTACTGAGCTTTTTTTTCTTGATACTTGCGACAAAATGGACGGAACCAGCAAGAAACGGCACGAGGAAAGTTCTTCTGAACATAAATATTTTCACCCAAATAAGAATGGAGCCAGCTGAAGGCAGGGTATTTCACATCGCGAAGCAGTGCGGGGAGAAAATACACTTTTTACTCATTTGATTTGCCAGCAGTTATTATTGCAGCGCATGAATACTGTGGCAACTTTTTTTTTAGTGTGGTGCTCGAGGTGTACTTAGCAGGTGCTTGCGTCACTCTGGTCCCTTCTGTGGTCGCTTACCGCCTGTGTGAATAGAAAATTAAAAAAGTTCCCCTGAGGAAGAGTTGCTCCTAGATCGAAATTCAAATGTTCTTATGTTCTCAGAACTTTTTTGTCCGAAAGCGACTGATGCTTAAGACACAAAAGTAGAGCATTCAAAAAAAAAATTCTTTGGACTTTTCAGATATTTCTAACCAAGTCTCACCAGCATGCCTAACACTTACAGCAACAGTAGTGGTCCGCTGAGTAGCAGAATAACTCGTAAATTCCTTCTGTGTTGTTTTTTTTTTTATCTCCATCCCGCCCATGCCTGTTCTGTTGTTCCTGTCACAGGTAACAAGATGATAGATGCAAGAAGCCAAAGTGCTCCGTTGCTCGAAGAAAGTGGCCCCACCTGGTTTGTAACATGACAGCTGAGAAATTTGCTGCAGGCTAACCACAAATACTTGTAGCCTCAGCCCAACATAGTTGAACATTAGTCACCGAGTAAATTATGGGAATACGGTTGGACTGAGATTTCAGGATGCCGAGGACGGTTGTCAGCCTGTTTAGCCTGGCTTGTGCGCAAATGAATGTTTCTAATTTCTCAAATGCTTTGGCATCGATTTTAACATTTATACACATGTCTAGGTTTGGGCTGTTTTCCATCTGAATTCAAAACAAAATTGACCAAACAGGAAATTCTGTGGGCGGTACAAAAGGAAATATAAATGAGTCTCCGGTTGCTTATAAGTTGTTTTAAGCCTCTACAACGAATTGTAAAGGATATAAAATAGAGTTTAACCAGGAGTTGAACCCTTTAAAAAAGGAAAGAAATGTCAATGACAAAGTTGTTTCTAGGATACTCTGGCTGCTTTCCCAATCAATTTTGGACACAATAATAAGAAAAGCCTGTGGACATCCCAAGGGTGAAAACTGGACTTCACAAACGCTGTTATAGATATGGAAAGATCAGACATTGAGATTCCGCAATTTCTGTGGTCTTATTCAAGGGTAAACACGTCCGTTTTCGCGCCATGATTTTTGAGTGCATGCCTCCACCAAGAACGGTGTTTGTTGAATGGATGGGTTTCATGATTGAATACAATTACTTTTTTACAATTACCCATGCTCCATCTTTCCTGCGGGGTTCATTTAAATTGAAAGGTAGATTAATCGAGCTGACAGACAATAAAAAAGGGGGAGGTAAAAATAGAGGTGAGATATGTTTTTTACTCAGTGACACGGCGATGCAGTGGTTAGCAGTTCCGCCTCTCTGCTGGAAGGTTCAAATGTGTGGAGTTTGCGCATTATCCCAGTGTTGCGTGGCTTTCTGGGTTCTCCGGTTTCCCCCCCCGCTGTCCAAAAGCATGCAGGAGGTTCATTGGAGATCCTAAATTGCCCAGGCACACGAATGAGAGAGTGAATGGTAATATGTCTCTATACGTGGCCCTGCGATCGACTAACGTCCAGTCCAGGGTGAACCAATAACAGCTGGGATAGGCTCCAGCACCGTCGTGACCCAGAGAGCAGGAGAAGCTGTGTGCATAATGAAGGAATGAATGGCCTTTACCCTCCTTTTAGCGTAATCTTCCAAATTCATCTGTTTATTCACATTCTATCACGACAGGACGTATGATGAACTTGAAACACAGACTTTTTCCAGTTTAGTAGGCCCGTGTTTATGAAATTAACTTGAAATGTTAACAGAGAACACAATACCACACATGATATTTTCCCCTCCCGTGCCATTTACTGATACTTGTTTAATAATTTACATCATATTACTGCCACATTTTCCCAATGATGGGAACTCACCAGGACATGTGTTTTTCATTTGAGCATCATGGATCCATTTATTGGACTGATATTGCTTTTATACACATGGCTTTATTCAGGCCATCATCTGCGTATTGATTTTTTGGCCCAAACACAGACACAATATGAGTAATTCCGATGAAATGCTGTTTTTATGCTCATTCAAGTATGAGAAGTTCATACATCATTGAAATAATGTAGGGGACTCAAGCGCGGGGAGAATTTATTGAATTCTAAAAAGGCAGTTTCTCTTTGTCTCAGTCGAGCAGGGGCCGAGGTTGGGTTGAGGGGCCAAGATGACTGGAGTTTGGGAAACGGAGAAGATGGGGAAAGTTGCAGATTCAGAAGCTTTCGTCTTGGCAGACAGCGGATCGAGTGGAGGTAGGAGTCAGGCCAGAGATGGAGGACATGAAGTCCAGCTGAATTGATTGTGATTCCATTCCTGCAAAGAAAGCACACGCATCCCTTTTCCCACCAGTGGGGAGCCAGGTCCGAAGCCTCAGCATTTATGCTTCAAAGTAAATAGATATGGACCAGAAGAGCTTTTTGACAATTACAAGAAATGTGGTCATTCTCTTGCTATATAAATATCAAACTCTGTTTGTCTTTTGTGCATTGTGCGTAAGATGACACAGCAGCGAAGATTCTAGGAATTCTTAACATGAACCAGCACAAATTTGTTGAGAAAACAGCTGCCAAGGGACAGGCGGGGGAGAGGAAACAGTCACTTGTCAGGATTCAATTCGTAAAGGAAAAGAGAATGTGTCTGATACATGAGCCCGTGACGGCAAAGAGAACTCACAATAACCTTTGAATGAACCTTGAAGTAAGCTGCCATCATGTTTTCATATCAGCTTCAAGATACCGGGGCACTGGGAGGTTTAAATGAAGCCAAATGAGCAGTACGGAGGCATTTCATCATTGCCACTTACATTTTGGGAATTAAAATTGGCTCCCGTCCGCTTTACTTGTTCTGGAGGAAACTTCAGTCCCGCTTTTTATGTGTGAAAGGTTTTCTAGATGGCATCTCAGCGTGAATGATACGAGCACAAACAAATATGTTTTAAGACATCATTTCCTTTCCATGGATTTTATGCAATGAATAAAAAAAGAAAAAAAAACAGATTATAATCTTAAAGAGAGATGCAAATGGTAAAAACATAAATACATATTTATTTTAAATTTTTTAAGTTTAAAGATTGGAAGGATCTTATCTCGTACTCAATTATCTGAAGGTGTTTCAGGCTTCTTTGGTGCAAAACGTGCAGCGAGGAGTTTGGGGTGTTTATACCCGAAGAGGAAATTGACTGTAAAGAAACATGATTCCAGGAATTCACAGAGTTCTCCAGGTGAAAGAAGTCATTAACACCTCGGGGAGCAGATTGGGTCACCTTGGTGAGGGTTTGAACGGGAGTCATGAGGGTCGCCGGAGTCGTTGACCCTCCTCATTATCATGTGGGTTGTTGAGGTCACAGGGGGTCAAAGGGCAAGTAGTTGTTAATCTGCTTTGGAAGTGATCTAAGAACTGAGCTGCATGTTGGTGTGGAGGAATGTCTGCTTTGTGGAGCAACGGCATTTCCAGTCTGACAAAGATGTCTCAACCCTCTCTGGGTATCTCTGGATGTGTGGAAAAACGCTTTGCTAAAAATATTAATGAAAACAAGCCAATCAGCATTATATGTAGTTTTATGTTTCATAACTTTTAATAAACCAAACATCCTGTTTCCTTTCAGAATGAAAGTTGTGACTACCAACATCTCTGTTGCATTCATTGACACGAGGCTCAAAGAAATTGCTGACCAAAGCTTGATACCCACCTAATTCCTCAGCCAATCAGGTGACGCACGGAGTTTGCTATTATCATATCTGTACCCAGTCATGTTGTGGGTTGTATTCCTCATGCAAGTTAAAATCAATTTTGCATGTCTTAGCAACTGGTGTGCTCACCAGTTGCCAATGAATAAATAAATAAATATTTGAAGGTGAGTGAAATAGAATTTAGTTGTCGAATATGATGCATATTGAATATTTCGGACACTATAGAAAGAATAGAATCTAAGAGCTAGGTTGTCTGAAACATTACACAGATAAATACAAAAAAAAAATGAAAGATGAACTGTTTGTTGGAAACAGGTTAGACAGGACAGATTACATTGTGGGGATGCTGGAGACTATCCCAGCTGTCATTGACCCATCGCCAATCGATCACAGGGCCAAGCAGAGAGTCATATATCCAGTCACTTTCTCATTAACACGCCCGCGCAGTTTGGGGTCTCGATTTAGGCTTTTGTTTTTTGACTATGAAAGGAATCCCTTGCAGACATAGGTAGAACACTCTATCTTCACACAGGATAACCTTCCTGCTGGAAAAAAAAAAACAGGAACCATCTTGCTATGAGAAGGAAGCGCTAACACTGCACCAGCGTGCCTTACGGCTAGCTCATAGCCGATATAGGATAATGTTTTATAACATGCAGATGCAAGGAAGCTTGAAATCTTCTCCAATTCATAACATTCTAATGACAAAATCAGTTGAACAAATTATTGTGTGTAATTATTGAATTTGAATATCTTTGAGTTATCCAACGACATCTGACAGACTTTGGAAAAGAGTTATCATAAAATGCATTTACCACTTATTCAGCAGACTAATGTCCCTCCATGCTAAGATAAAGGGATATCAACAACATCTGCTATCGCTGCTGAATTTTCCACGGCTCAAGGTGTGCTACAGTTTGCATTGCCACATGTCAAATATTTGGGTTTATCAAAAAAGTCAGCTGCAGAAGAGGACAACCAGTCTGAGCAAAGTTCCAAAGCCTGTGTCAGTGATGGGATGGTGTATGTCATTTGCAATCGCACTGGCAAAGCACCATTAATGCCGAAAAGAACAACTGGGATTTGGAATTATCTGTTCTGCCGTTCAGACAGAGTCTTTTTCGGGGATGTCCTTGCTCTGTCCAGCAGGCAGTGCCAAGCAATGCTCTGCATTACGGGTATTGGTTTGGCCTTCCCTGCATTGTAGATCTGTCACCCGCTGAAGGCTTGTTATGAAACAGCAAAGGAGATTGTGAGACTGCTGTGCAACTGGAGTCAAAAATAAAGCCAGAATGAGGAAGAACTCCACTTTCAAAGCTCCAACAATCATTGTTTGCAGTTCTCAAATACTTCCTCACTTTGTGTCTGAGAATTGAAGACAATGTTACATGGCATAGAATCAATGTTGTCTCTAACTTTTTGGGAAACTAAAAATTCAGAATGGCTGTATTTTTAAAATAAAATAAAATAAAATAAAATAAAATAAAATAAAATAAAATAAAATAAAATAAAATAAAATAAAATAAAATAAAATAAAATGACACCAACAGCAATGATGATAACAATAAAAACAGTACCAACAACAAAAATGATAATTGTATTGTTATTATTTGTTGTAGTACTGTTATTATACTACATCTTTTTAAATATAAAATAATACATAAAAAAAGGACACAACACTATAGAGGTTGAAATTCTATCTCATCACAGATCAACTAAGAATAGTTGTCTTGATGGATGTCAAGGTCCTGCCCAGGTTTTCCAGATTCCTCTAAAAGACCAAAACACACATTCCCTGCATTGTGGACATGAAATGGATTGTTACTTTGAAGAAATGTGAAGTCTTGTATGTATATATTCAAATAAGTCTCTACCCCCCAAGAATGCTGTCTTTGGTATAAGTGGTGTTAATAATGCAAACATTTTCCAAATGAATCAGCATATTATTGTTTTAGCCTTCAGTGTTTGTTTGGCTGAACATATGCGAACATGCAAAATACTGCTTTTTTATTGACACAGTGCCACAATTATGTTGGATTATGCATTGTATACAGTAAATACAGAATTTTGTTCGGATGTGACAAAATTTGAATTTGTGCAAAAATCAAAAAAAAGGCTATGGGAATTATTGAATTATAATTTCACAAGTAGAAATACATTTAATTGTATTTTTGGGATTTATTATATGAGACATCAACTTCTGCCTTACTTTTTTACAATATTCATGGGCATGCATGCCAATTATGACTCGGCAGATATCTATTTACCCCTCTAGCTAAATATATTCCCCATGTGCTGAGCTCTAATTTTAAACAAGGTGCTAAATATACATATAGTTTCCAAGCCAAAAGCAGAGAGAGCTGCGTCATGGTGACCATCAGAGTGGAGTAAACCCCCGAAGAGTTTGGTGCATGGAACATTCTGGGAGAACGCTTATTGCTGCTGCCATCTGCTGGATCCTGCAGCAGAGGAGGTGGTTGTGTCGAGGTGGTCTTGGTGGTGGGGGTGAATGTCTCCATAGTGACATGAGATGTCATGGTTGGGTAATTTGGCTGCGCATCTAGGTCGAGTGATCTTGATAAAGGCGTCATTATGAAACCAGGTCACGGTGAGGCGGAGGACCCGACATACTCCCAAAGGTTACGAGTATAAAGCTTCTCTGAGTAATGATGTGATCAGGAACAACAGGCCACCTCATTCTGAACACATACTGTGTGCGTTCAGCTTGCTTTGGCCTATTTGAGGTTGTGTGTGTGCGTATATCAAGCTTAAAACATATGTATAAAAAATAGAAAAATAAAAACTAGCTATTTTTTGCCGAGTACATACTCGTTCTTACATACTTCTTCTTTTTACATGCAACTCGTCTTCCAATTTGCAATTTGTTATCCAAAACATCATCTTATGTCGCAATAGATCACGACGTGTTTTGTTCACAGTCAAAGCGGGTCAGAGCTTGCATGCATTAAAACTATTCTTTAATGCGTTCTTAAAGTTTGACATTTTATCATTATTTCATTCATTTAGTTATTTTTTGTCTTCATGGCTTATCTTGCATTCAGGGTCACGGAAGGGGTGGTACGTGTCCACCCTGTCATTGGGTGAGTTGTTAGATTCATCCTGGACTGGTTGCCTGTCTGTCGCATGGCTATATAGAGAAATATAACCATACTCTCTCTTAGTCAGATGTTACAAAAAATACATGCCATTCGAAGACAACCATTTATTCCCTCTCTATTACAGTTTCAGTGATTTAGCGGCTCTACTGTAGCTCCTGCATATTTTTGGACTGTAGAAAACAACTGCGCCCGACATTTCATCATTTACAGATTTTTGCGTTTGTTTCTTTCATAAGGGAAGCTGGTCAATTCGTCATCCTGTGTTTCCGTGTAGTCTGCACTCTCTGAGATTAAATCTTACATCGCTTGCGGTGTTGAAATGTAAGATTGTCACACTGAGACGTTTGGCGCTTTGTGTGACTGCTCTATTAATTGCAGTCATTATTAAGAGGCAAAATTTTATTTACTTGACTGGAAGTCACAACGAGGCTCAAAAAAGATGTCTCATTTCAACGGCGGCCACAACACATTGAAACAACAAAGGGAGGATTGTACCAGTAACCAAAGCCCATTTTTCAATTCTTTAAGATTAAGTTATATGACCTACAATCAAATTCAACTCATTCTACTCATATTAAACATGATTCACTCTCATTCATACAAGCACAAAGTCAAAAAAAATTATTCTGCATTGTTCCCATTCTGGAGATAAATTACTTTTCCCACCTTATTTAATTTGGAAAGAATGTTCCCTTTCACTTCCCAAAATACATCTATCTATTAAGTTATTCTTTTAACTTTTTTTTTTTATATCATTACTGGTTTACAGTGTATTCTGTAATGAGTAGGTTGACTTAATAGTTCAAAGATTTCTCCGACTATTACTCATGGTAAAGCAGGCGTAGAATAACCTGTGCCATGTTCATATGGTTGTTTCCATAAAAATAAGCAAAAATAGAACAACAAAAAAAAGGTTACCACTTGTCCCGGAGGTCTTCGCCAGTGATTTTTATTTTTTTTTCACAGCAGTTATTTTTAGTTTCTTAGACCTTGTATTTGGTCCCTGTTGTGTTGTCAGTAGTACATTTTTGCGCTACACTCTGAGGCAGAGTGAGCATTCCATACATAATTTACACCAAATATAATCAATTCTTACGCTGGCACTCTTCCACCTGAAACTGCGATACATTAAACAGTAAAGAGGTCCATCCAGCAGATGTGAACACTACATTTGTTTTGAGTAACTCTCAGCCTGAAATACGTAGCACATTGATTTTTTTTCTTCGAGGATTCCATCAATGGTTGTAACACATTACACCATTAAGCTGAATTATATTCACATTACAAAAGCCAGTAATAAAGTTATAGAGGACATAATTGCTAAACATTTAGTTATGAATTTAAATTTGACAAACAAATAATTGTTAGTAGCTTCCTCTGTTGCTGACAATTATCGCCCCTCAACATGCCTTTTATTTAGTACTAATACGGTACAACTGATACTATTTTTGTAATTTATCTATTGATACATTACTATATTACAACTACTTTTTCAGGCATCTGACATTTCATTTAAGATCGATAAATAGAACATTAAATGAAAAAAAAACATATAGATAGACACACAAACACACACACATACATACATACATATATACTATATATGTATGTATGTATGTGTTCATATATATATATATTGTTAGGTATATTACACTAACTAAACAGAAAGTCAGCATATTCAAAAAAATAAATAAAGAAAAACGTATCTAATCCATCACAATTTTCAAACTATTTCATACTATTTTTAAAAAATGTTTTTAATCATTTTCTGCACATTTGCAGCCCCAAGAATGCGATATTTCCTTGTCTTTTTAGAAGTCAGCATTTTGAAGGCATTATATTAGGCTTTTGGAGAAAATTGCGCTTCATTTTGAGTCAAACTGACCATTGAAATAATTGATAAAACCAACTGTTGAAACTTTACATTTGCAATATAAGACTATTCGGTCACATTTAAAAACTGAGCCAGGGTAACATATATTATGAATTATGCTACAAACCTGCACAATGTAAATAAAGAAAAACATGTTAGTCACAGGGTATCGTTTAATTCGGAAGTAGGAATACAACTTGTATTACTTTCCCCAAAATAGCGCAACTCTGTGCTATATTGTCAAAGGCAAACATTGAAATGCGTATTTTACGATCACCAACAGATTCTAAATGTCAATAAAGATGTAAATATTATCAAACTGCAATTGCAAAGGTTGGGGATCTGCCCGGGTGTGTGAGCAGTTTTTAAACAGACATGCACATTGATAGCATCCGCGTGTGTTTTGAATGGGGTTCTAGAAATGGACTCACAGAGAAATAACGCTCGGTGAGCAGGGATAAAGCAAACCTCACAGAGCCCGAGCAGCTTTGATTGACACCTTTTCAATCACTCACACTTTGATGTATGAGTTGCAATCCTGCAAATTATTTATTTCAAAGAAGCGCAATCCTTGAACCGTGGACTTCAGACCGTTTCTTCTTCGTTCTTGAAAACTGGTGAAAATGCAGCCGAGACACAATCATGCAAAGCCACACTTGAATAACTGCATGGAACATGCATGGGATATTACTATTATTGTTATTATTATGATTATTATTGTTGTTGTTGTTGTTGTTGTTGTTGTCATTCATTGTTGTCTTTCCGGTTTTAACATAAAATATTTGTGGTACAGAGACATGATTTGGTCTGTTCCAGTTGTTTGAATAAAGTGGTTGAGAGGACACAGAACATCACAAAGATCATGCCAGCTCATAACTTTTTGATATATCTGCAACTCCAAATACGCAATGGTGTTTGTTTCATGGCGATTTGACAAGCTTATCCCTGATCTTTAATTCTTATTGATTTTCAGAAAAGCCTTTTCTATGGTATGAATATTTAAACCATGAGAGAATACACTATATGGCCAAAAGTATTCGCTCACCTGCCTTGACTTGCATATGAACTTAAGAGACATCCCATTTCTAATCCGTAGGGGTCCAATATGACGTCAGTCCACCCTTTGCAGCTATAGCAGCTTCAACTCTTCAGGGAAGGCTGTCCACAAGATTCAGGAGTGTGTTTATGGTTCCTCTCTAGGCACCCTGTTGTCTGCGTTTTCAAGATCTACAAAGGCACAACGCAGCTCCCTCCGCGGTACTCGTTCCAGGCATGAAACCATACTGTTACTCACAAATGCTAACTTCTGCTCACAGTCTAGTTTCCACTACTCGTTCCCATAACTTCATTGTATGGCTCATCATCTTTATTCCTCTATAGTTACCGCAATTCAGCACATCTACCCTATTCTTTGAAAATCCTCTCACTCTCTAAGATCCTGTTGAATATTCTAACCAGAAAAATCAACTGCCGCCTCTCTGAGACACTTTCTTATCATCAGAATGAGCTGTCTTTCCACTGATCATTTTCTTCAATGCTCTCCTCACTTAATTCCGATCGATACTACACGTGATGAGGGAACGGGTTCATCCTTTAACAAAATATATATGTGTAAATGTTTGCATGAACCTATTTAGTTTCATACGAATCCTCAATGAATGCAATGGATAATTTAATGAAACAGAAAAGCAACAATAATTTTTTCCCTTCATGACACTCATCAAATACTAAACAGAGCACATGCTTCATGTCATAGGACTGTTTTTTATGAAATGGAAAGATATGTCAATGTTGCGTACTTTTTCAATTAAACACCAGGTCATTGTAATTAAATCAGCGTCTGATAGGTCGAGTTTGTGTCTCAATTGAATAAGTGAAGGAGGAAAAGCCAATCCAACATTGAAGACTTAATTTGTTGGAGGTCAGTGGAAGCCAGTTTATTGGGTGGAAGTGGGTCCAATTTTAGTGATATATGATGAGATTAACTGTGGCGGCAGGACAAAACCGAATAAAGCGGTGCTGTTCTTCTAACATGTTTTTTTTTAGACTTGCTTTATCTTCATTTTAAAGAAAAAAGACTGGGAAGGTTAATTTTATAGCTCGAGGCACATTGAACAACTGTCACTTCCATGGTTCATCATGTAGCCTTAATACATATGTATGAGCTTCATCTGTAATTACAATAGTAATTACCATACTCTGTCAGTGAGTTTTTGGATTGCATCAAATGCTGCTGAATTTTGACTTAACCTTAAAAGCTAGTAAGCAACAAAATTACTGGTGATGTAAAACAGATGCGATGGTGATTGTCATATAAATCCAACAGTACTTTGATTTTACGATATACAGAATCAGTGATTACATTGTGAACATTTACACATTTTCCCCCATAGAGAAAGTTGTAAAATATTTTCATCAATATTCTAAAAGAAATCATAAATGTTTCATATGCCTCGACAAGTCATGTAATGAAAGATAAATATCACAGGCATCAGTAACTTGATGTGATATTGCAAATTCTCATTCTATACAGCTGCATGGATCCTGAAAGTATATTTGCATGTGTTAATTCATGTACCTGTGTGTCGCATGTTGACAATGCGTCCGCCAGCAAACTTTTTTTTTCCTTTTTGTGTGTCTGTGTGCCCACTGCTGTGTCCATGCTGTCTGATTGGATAAGACCCAGTGGGTGGAATAACACCCCCTGCTAATGTCACAAAACACACACATTCAAACACATACACACAGTATGAAATGGGGCACACACATTATAGATAATTATATACATTCATAATATGTGTATATGACAAGTCGTCGTCGTTCTTTGTTTGTTACACTTGTATTTTCAGGGTGATGTCTTGTAATGGAATATTCAGAAATGTAAGAAGAATAAGGATTTTGCATTGTTAGAGAAAAAGAACAAAAAGATAACCCAAATCTATTTTTTTTCACTATTTTTAAATATGTATGCATTTGCACAAAACATGAACACAAAATTTCCAGAGACATATTTTACACATTTTTATTCTTCTATTACAAAAGTTACACCTATCCTTTTTTGAACACTGAATGTTACAAAATAACATCAAGTTCCTGTCAGGGTATTTCTCAATATATGTAGCAACCCCTTTTTGTCATGTTACTGCGTTTACTTCCATTTAACATGTTGTAAAATAAGTCCTCCGTACAAGTTTAGAACCAAGCTGTGAATACTAGGGTACGATATGTAGTTATTATGTTTTTTGCAAATAAAAAAAAAAAATACTTTGTGTATGTCTAGTGCTATTCTTCTAATTTGCTCTTGTCTGTGATTAAACCCTGACAAGTTTTCATGTCCCGAAACTTGCTTCAGGCCCACCAAAATCAAATCTTTAATGAGCTCGGAAAACAAACAATTTAAAAAACAAAAAATGGATCTACAGACATACAATCACATACACACACATATATACACACACACACACACACACACGAATATATATATGTATATATATGCATATATAATATTTTAAAATGAAATACAATTTAAAAATAAGTGATGTGAAAACTGCTGTGCAGAAGCCACAAATGTGGAAAACAGTAAAACTTTCAAACAACGCGATTTAATACTCAAGCAGTTGATTCGGCATAGCAACCTCTGAGGGGGACAGTCAAAAGGACAGGAAAAAGAAGAGAGTCAAAGAGTAAAAGGCAAAATTTAAATTTTTGTGTGCAATTTGGGGAAATAAAAGGGGAAGATGATGATTCCTTTCATTATTATTATTGATATAATAATCATTATTATTATAATTATCATTATTTATAATAGTCGTTATTTTTTATGGTCCATTCTCTGTATTGTTGTTGTTGTTATACCTAGCTGTGCGACATATGCGACAATATGCGTAATAGCCAAAGCCAATTACACGGTGAATTAATACATTATCGCGAGAAAACAAAAACAAAAACAAAAACAAACAAAAAAAAACTTGTGACACTACTATAAATATATTACAGCAGTGGCTGGCTTTTTATTACGTCACTTGCTTGTACAAACATCATCGGTTCAGACTGATTCTACCATGTTGAGCTCAGAGAGACAGCTGTTCCGGTAAAAAACAAAAGGAAAAAAAAAAAAGAAAAATTCAACATCTGATAAACATGTAGATGTCACTGACGGAGCGGTTCCAAACAGTGTACAAAGTTAAAAGTATGCATGTACAAAATTTTCCTCACACCAGCGAACCCGTTGCAGACTCGGGGTTTAACATGCTTGCAGCAGCAAAAAAAAAAAAAAAAGAAAAACTAGTATGAAATCAGATACTCCATCACAACCGTTTACTCTTGACTGAGAACGATCTTTTATCACTCCTTCCCATCACAGGCCGACAAGATCAAAAAGATTGAACCGGCCAACCAACTCTCACTGAAGTTCCCTCAGCGTGTATACGACCTCTGCCAGTTATAAATAGTGTGGATGTTATGGGAACACGCTGGCATCCGCTTGTACGTACTGACGCTGCGGTGGCGGAAAACCCTCCCGGCGGCGCCCCCGCCCAGCCCCCTCCTCCTGGCAGTGAGCAGTTTCACTCTCTCTTCTGCGGCGAAAAAGTCTGTGGTCGCCCTCAAGAATTCCAGCAGGGCCCTGTGGCTCCAGTTGGTCCCGTGGCTCGCCAGCCTGCCGTTCCGCGCGGCCGTGCCGCATCCGCCGCCGCCGGAACCGGGCTCAGGCTGGCACGGGAAGCCGCAGTGACCGCCCCGGGTCGTTAGGAGGAGAAAGAAATGCGGGTTGGTCTCGAAGAGTTCCAAGGGTATCGTGGATTGGGTTTCGCCGCGGACGGGGTCATCCCGAGCACACACGCTCAGGACAGGAATAGCCACCTCGTCCACGTCCCTCAAGGGCTCGTTGTGTTCCCAGTACGAATCCCAGGCGCCGGGGATACCGCCGCCGCTCGCCGTCTGATGTGACTGACAGAAGAGCACCTCCTCCAGGTCACGCAAGGAACAGGAGGAAAACAGGGAGTCGGTGTGTATGGTCTCTCCCAGCACTGTCCTGTACCTGCACGTTTTCCAAGCACACACAGACACACACATCGGGATAGAGTAACACCAACAGACCAGGAAAGTTGCGAACTGATACTGGGAAAAAGCGCATGTCTTCTATTGATTGGAGAAAATTCCTGAGCAGAGTTCCTTTTGCTAGGACAACTTGATTATCTCTCCAAAATACCTGGCAAAAGAGCAAATATATTTCTTTGTTCCCAGGATTTCATTCAGGTCTAAACTCCTAAAATCATTATATTTTTTAAATCTAAGTATTCAATCCAGCTTTGAATTTCAATACACTTTTTTTGTGATTTGCCGTTTGTGGCAGCTTTTTTTCAAAATATCCTTGATGCTGTGTAATAGACCAGTGGTGCCAACACTTTTTCAAAGACCAAGTCGAGAAGATCGACTTCTATAAAAATACAAAACATATTTATTTAGAAATATATTAAGTGTTCTTTATTGTTTTTTTATTCTTTTGTATTTTTTGTGTTTTGTACTTTCCAGCGCTGCAAAGCCTTTTCCTACAGCTGAATAATGCTGAAAAGATCCCACAGATGGAACCTAAATGGACCCAAGCTATTTGCGTCTGATAATGAAACAAAATAGGAAACTGACTTGATATCTCTTCGCATCTCATGTCAAGTAAGTACTTTTTATCAGCGGGTCTCATAATCCTGCTCTAAATTTCCCTTCTTCCGGATTTCAGAGGGAGGTGAACGCACTTCCAATATGACATCGTGGAAAGCAAAGTTCTCCTCCCGTTCTGCATGGAAGCGGTAGGTTTTGGGGTTTTTGGCTTCATACGTGATCAAGCTTGAGACGCTTCCTCAAGTTGAGAAAGTTCGAATGAATGC
Organism: Fistularia tabacaria; assembly: GCA_901007705.1. Lineage (NCBI taxonomy): Eukaryota > Metazoa > Chordata > Actinopteri > Syngnathiformes > Fistulariidae > Fistularia > Fistularia tabacaria. The sequence continues at coordinate 75,865 of CAAKHD010013117.1, read as the reverse complement.
GAATGTGTGGCTTTCTGATCTACGTGTTAAAAGAAAGATCAACTCTCAAACTGGCTGCCCTGGATGTCCTGGATGATGGTATAAGACATCATTTTGCAGGTTCGAAGGGGGGGTTTGGCTTGATCTACTGCAGCAGACACACCAGGCGCCCACCATTATTATTTCTTTTATGAACATTAAAGCTAGCATTGTATCATATCAGCGATTACAGTGTAACTGTTAGCGCCACTGTTATTAGTAGTAAGAGATCAACCTTTGTACCTCCCTCTGTCTCTACCACATTCTTGCTTTCTATCTCTCTATCCTTCGCTCTCGTTGTCTCTCTTTCTACCCCGACCGGTCGACGCAGAAGGCGGCCCACATTGAGTTCGGATTTGCCTGAGGTTTCCGCCCGGCAACAGGCAATTTTTAAGCGCCACTGTCGCAATGTGCAGGTTGTCAATCATTATATAAGAAATATACATGAATAATCATTAATGATAATTAACTATATAAATAAAATCTGACTTAACTTGAGTTGAAAATATGACGTATCGACATATCCACCTATTTTTGCTGTCATTTGCCAGCTTCAAGTGTATATTGTCTTGGAATTTCAATGTATTGAGCTGCATTGACTTTTCACACCCAGAACAGAGACCGAATGCCTATATTTATAAAAATCCAAGCCTGCATTTCCCTATCGTCCAGCTTCCATACCTGCTGAGGCATGTCTTCTGGTAGAGCACCAGCGCCCACTGCAGCGGCCAGCACAGACCCGTCTCAAACCAGCTCTGGCACCGGAACACGGGCGAAAGGCAAACCGCTGCCGTCACGTAGCTCGAAGATCCACACTCCCCGAGGTACGACAGGAGGAGGCCTGACCCAGTGCTCTCGCTCACGGCGTACAGACGTCCTGCCGGCTGACGATAGCGGATGTAGCGCACGGCTTCGCGCAGATCTGCTGGGTCACCAAACTGCTGCAGTTTGATGGTGGTGAGAGGAGTGCCGTTATGGCTCCTGCGGTTGAAAACCACAGGGAGGTACCCTTGGGACAAGGCTGTTTCACACAACTGCAAAGAGACAATATGAGTGAATTATCTGATTTGGAAGCAAAATAACCTCATTATATAGCAGTATGTAGCTGGTATCTGTCCATCAAATGTCATATTACAGAAAGGGACATTAAACGATGAATAATTCTTGCAGTTTCAGGTCAGTAGGTGGGGGATCGAATTAATAAAGAATAGCAAAAAGTACACAAGCTGTGATGCGTGTCATTTCTTTTCCTTACATATTGTTAGGAAAAAAAGGAAATTAAACAACAAAGAGTAAAAATCAAATAAATAAAGGTGAAAAATATTAAAATAATGATAAATAGAAAATCAAAATAAAAAAGGAAAATCTAAAACAAAAAAAAAAAGAACAAAAAAAATAAATTAATTAAAAGTAAAAAATTAAAATGGAAATCAGAACATAAAAAATACAAATAAATAAATAATAAATAAAAAACACTGACTTTGGCAACCAGTCTTGTTGCACTATACTAAAATGCACATTCGCTCTTTACAGTTATTGGATGTAAAAAACATTGGTTGCTGATGTGCTAAGTCGTTGTCAGCTTTGCTCTTTTTGACCTCTGACTAAAAGTGGAGGATAAAATAAATCCCGCAAATAAGCTTGTCATATCATTAGATATTCAGTATTTTGTACAATATATTCTAGTACTAAAAGTCACGGATAATAGTTTTCACCCTTTTACAATTTATGGATATTTTTTGTTTCTTTGCTGTCAAAATACTAAAACATTTAATAATAAAACCTACATGGTTGTATTTGTGTTGTTTGTTAGCAGTCATTTTGCATGTTTCAAAAAATTCCTGATGGAAAAAAAAAACCCAAACTTTGTTTTTCCCAAAGAACACATAGAACACAATGAAGTTGCACGGCAACTTGGCTGGAGTTTCTTTTCATGAGGACATTTCAGTTCCTTCAGTTCTGGCAGACTGCAAGGACTTTAACTGCTGGGGTTTGGGTTGGACATCGGTCCAAGTTGAAATAGTTTTGTTAATGAGTGAGTTGCTGTGCAGCAATTTGAGGTTGCAATGGGGTTGCTATGTTAATGTATGCATCATTAAGTGTGTGTGTTGTTTGGGGAACAAAGGTAAGAATTTGGGGGCCTCAGCTGGGTAGAAATCTGAATAGTTGATCATAAGGTTGATGTTTAGATTGTGCAAAACAAAAGACGTCTGTTCGTTCACTTGGGCTGAGGTTGGGTCGGGAGTCGCAAGGGCCTGGTTTGGGTTTCTGACCTGTTTGAGTGAGTTGAAGGCTGTTAGAACTGAGGAAGTCTCTCGGAAGAGAGGAGAAACGTCTTCAAAGAAGAGAGACTGTTGCAATAAGAGCGATGATTGACCATGACCAACCCCAGCTGTCATTGGGCGAGAGGTAGGTTCCCCCCCCGGACCGTCCGCCAGCCAAACACAGCGCCACATATAGAGACAGACAACCATTCACTCTCTCATTCACACGTCTGGGCAATTTAGGATCTCCTAGGGAACCTATTGCATGGTTTTGGACTGTGGGGGGAGGAGAACATACGAACTCCAAACCTCTTGGCTGGGAAAAAAAAAAAAAAATAGTTGTCAATCTAAACTCAAAGACACAAGCAGGGTTGAAAACTTCAATGTGATGTTGAATAATGAATTGCACATTGATCGAATTTATTGCCTTTTCCCCCTTAAAAAAATCAAAATCATGATGTTACCACGCATACATAGTTACGGATTTCAGTGTGAAAACAACAATATCCGACCGACCTATGAAGGATTCTTTTTGCTTTTTTCCAGAGATGATTCACCATCATGTGAATAAGAAACACACACACATACATACACGCACACACACACACACACACACACACACACACACACAGCATAGTGACCAAAAGAGTGGTACATTTATCTCCCCCTCACCACTACTTTGTTAAACCAACATAATCATCATCAAGTCACATCTCAAAACAATGACAAGAAATACAAAA